>JAUZNJ010036529.1:0-11817 GCA_034780135.1 Jordanella pulchra
GTACCATAAAAAATTCCTAGTTTGTGAACTCCTTCACTAACAATGGCAATAAATCCTATTCTGATTCTGATTCTGATACTGAACAGAAATAGTTTCTTTTTAAGACATATGTTTCAGCCCTGATATTTAGCAGCTTTTAACAGTTTTTCCAGCATCATTTCCCTGCATTTATCTCAATCATCTCACATCCCACAAGCATGGTGCTGCCACCTCCTTGTTTCAACACAGGTATGATTTGATCTGGTAACATACAGAGATAGTTAGAGATGATGTCTTACCCAAATGTTACATCTCAGCTAAATTTATCCATAGTATCTTTTTTATTTTTGCTGTTGCATCCTGTTCAAGGTGATTCTCAAACTTTCCTTAAAAAAGAATCTAAAACCTTCCTAGAACATCTTTGTTTATGCTGAGATCTGATCACACACAAACTGTATCTATGAATAATGGACCTTTTGAAGGCAGATATTCTTCTGGATGTAAAGAAGGCTTAGCATGACAGAAAAAAACTACGAGCCCGATCTTCAGAAGGTTTGCATGTATAGAAACACGTTCATAGCCGCAGGGCAGATCTTAAAAGATGGTGCAGAGTAATTTTGTGTTTGCAATTCATAGCATGTGTCTTTTGCCTATTTGCTTTATTCAGATCATATTCTAATAACCAGGCAGCTCAAATTCATGGGCGTAGGTTATACAAATGTAAACATTTACCACCTGAACAGCAATTTTCCTAAATCGAAAACTCAGCTGTGGCCAGTCTTTATGTCTTTTGCAGAACTTCTGAAAGTGAGGAACAAACTGACATACAAAAGTATCTGAAGTCATTGCATGGAGATAAATAATCAGAATTATTCACCTAAACAAAAACTAATCACAATAGAAAAAAAATCCAATTGTAATGACATAAAATGAAATTTATGGGAACACATCTTCCATCGGTTGTCTTTAGGCGCCACCACGGAGGTTCGCCAAAAACAGGAAGCATCGAAACCAAACGCTTGAGAATCGTAACCAGAAATTTCTGACATGAGCAAATAAAAGTTTGTTGTATTTGTTGTGTTGTTTTTGTTTTTTTATTAACTTTATCCCTTTGTGAGAAAAATTTGAGTCGTTTGAATATTAAGAAATAGTTCTTTAGACAAAACATTTCTTTTTAACTATTAAATTCCATCAAAAAATATTTGGTTGTAATTCCAAAAGTTTATTTTTTATTGAGATTAGTTTTTGTTTAATTGAATAACACTGCGGCTAATTTATCTCCATTTTATCGTTGCCACAAAGGAGGCATTGGTACAATGCCAGAGGAAGGAGAGATATTCTGGACACATGTAAACATCTATATGGACCTTATGAATATGCTTGTATTTGCAGCACATGTAAGTCAGCTCTAATTGTTATATACTGATTTCCCATATGTTGAACCTTTTGAAGTCTGCCTTGAATAACATCTCTGGGGATTTCTACAAGAATATCATAGATTATTTTTTTTCCATTTGCCATTTTCACAGGAATTAACTGCTGCTAATAATTTGGCCTGACGTGTTTTCTTCTATCCCCAGTTTGTTGACGTACCTCATTTTTATAGCAAATGCTGCACAGCGAGCCTTCATGGTCATGTGTGATACACAGATTTACAGATATGGTCTCTATGTCCTATCTGCGCGCTCAGGTGGAGCAAGCATCCCTAAGCTCCCAGCATGCAACAGCGTTGGCACGCTGCAGTGAGAGCGAGGCCCGGCGTGCAACCCTGGAGGCAGAGTCTAAGGTGTGGGCACGGGAGCGAGAGGAGTCGTCGGCCAGGATGGAGGCTCTGAGGCGGGACCATGAGCGGATGGCAGCGTTGCAGCAGCAGCAGGAGGTGGAGTTGGAAGAGCTGCTGGAGAAACACTCACAGCTGAGGGGCAGCTATCGCAGCCTGGAGGCTCAACACAGGGAGCTGGAGGGGAGGTAGAAAACCCCCTAAAAAAGAAAACTCATCAAAATGTTTACATCTAACGGAGCATTCTTTAGTCCACTGTCTAGAGTTAATATTCCTGGTGGTATGAATGCTGTTTGTGTTTTTAAGGTACAAGGAACTCCTGGATAATAAAACCCAGCTGGAGGAGAGGGAGAGAGAATTAAAGCTGGAAAGGCAGAAGATGGAAGCAGAAGGCCAGAAGACGCTGGAGAGACAACGAGAGCTGGAGAGGCTGAAAGACGACTGCGAGAGGTAACTGATCCGGACAGCTTCCTCAGAGTCGCTTTCATGAGATCTGATCAGCCTTTCATGGCATTGTTGTTCATTTGGATGCAGGGAGCTGCAGCAGTAATGCCTCTGTATGAGGCAAAGCGAGCTACACAGGAATCGATTTGAATGCAAATGTACAAAATAATGCACTGAGCGCATTTTTGCCCCTGATTGCAGACATTTCGGCTTGAGAACCAAAAAACAAGGTTTCACTCCATAAAACATAAGAAACAAAACAGAAGTACTTCAAATGAAAGTATAGTTTGTTCTGAGGAGTATTTAAACTACTTTATTATTACATCTGAAGTAATGTACCCTGTTAGATATATTTTTTAATGAGTTTTTGTATTTATTTCTGCAGTAAATCAGGCTTACTGAGATCTACAGTTTAAAATAAGTGGTTCTGATTGTAATTTCTCTTGAGAACGATGGGTATATAATATTAATGATCATCATCCTAAGATGCTTGTGTACTATAATTAATTAATCAGCCATCATCAAGCTGAAGCAACTGATTACTGACTGATGGCACTAATGACAGCCTGCCGAGACAGAGTCTGTGCACGTCAGACTTAAATGCCGCATTATATAGGAACGTGCATAACTGCTTAAATGCTTCTCTCTCTTAAATAGTAAAATAAACGATTTCCACTTATATATTCAATATATTCACACACATTTTATCCTATGTATAATCAAGGCTGTCAGCTGGCCTTCCACACAGTATTTAAAAGCAGTTATTATTTAAAAATAATTGTGGAAAAGTGTTCACATGGACAATGCATTCACACTTTCTCTGTGTGACAGGAATTTAATAAGTCAACGGCATCCAAAGCTCTTTTAGTGGCTTGGTCTAGGAGAGAAACACAGTACAGCAGATGGGTTCTGGGCCAGTATATAAGCCTAGAAGCACATGCTGTTATTCATTTAAAAAATGAAGCAAATGGCTATTTTGTTGTAGATGCAGGGTAAACCACTGATAGGCAGCGCCACATGTATCATCTATGGAAGAAGAACATGAAGTTTTCAACAGCTGTTTTAGTTTCTTGCAAGTTGTTTAAATGTATTTTAGAAAGCCTTTTAAAGGCAGAAAAAACTTAGTTATTAAAGGTTTATCATCACAGTGCTATAACACTATATGCCTGAGCCCTGAGAGCAAAAGCCTGAGAATAAAGACAATCATTTCCTTCTGTAGTAGCACAGTTTGAGCCACTTTATTCTCGAACCAATCATTATGCAGTTATGTTGTTTTTTCTGAATATGTACAAATCTAACTTTGATTATCTTCGAAGATAGAAAGACAAAAAACCAGAGAGACAACCTACAGAAACTGATTTCCTGATTATTTATAGAAAGTTTTAGCAATAAAATCACTACCTGCTGCCAATATTGTTATGATCAAGTTATTTTTAGCTATTCGTTTTAACTGGAGTCAACCTGGTCGTTACTAAGCTATTTCATTGTTTTATCGGAATACTTATACAATTTGAATGTGATTTTGGGTCAAGTCAGAAAGTTATATATGAAAGGCTTTTATTTCCACCTGCTAATTGTCCAAAATAGACAAATAGTTGCTAACATAGTGATTGAAATATTCAACCCCCTTGTAACTCAGACATGATAGGAAAATCAAGTATTGTTCAACATAATTTGGATAATTTTCCTGTTTAAAGTTCCAAAACTGCTCAGACTCCATCTTCTTCACTGACAGGATGACACGTCGTCCCAGGACTTTCTGATACTTTACTGAATCCATCTAGCCTTGCACCCATTGCGTGTTGTAGGACCAGATTAAGCAAAGTGGCTCCAGACCATCACTGAACCGTAGCCATGGCTCCCTGTAGGCATGATATACCACCGATCTAAGAACCTGCGACACAGTCGATTCATTGTTCAACAGAACAGAATCCATAAAGCTCTGAGTCTTTTCCATTTTTTAGAAATACATTCAAGCCGACTCTTCTTGTTGTTTTGGATCTTTGGTTGCTGGGTATCTTTGAGCTTAGCTATTTAGATTTATAGTGTTTAGTACTAATTGGTCAAAGGTTTTTTGCCACCTTGTTAGCTCCATCCATGGTAGCCTCTTCTTTGTTCTAGGCAGCAAAGCCCTGTCTAAAGTATTGTAACAATAATCTTGATTAGGCAACATTTCTAACATGTTAAAATGTGGCCATCAACAGTCCAGATGCTTTTTATCTCAAGCTTGCATGTTGAGCAAACCTGGCTGCCTCAGGTGTTACTAAAACCATGCCAGGCTTAAACACGCGTGTACAGAGAAAGAATGCTGTATATCAAGAAAAAACTCCTCAGCTTTGAGATCAGTGGTAATTTAAACATTGGATTTGCTTTTAAATCTGAATAAAATTATTACAATATTTAAAACATTTAATAATTGAACCTCTTCTTTTAAATGTGAGGATAGTAAAGCAGCCATTTTCTTCCAAATAATACAGTAAAACATATTTTAATTCATCATATTACTCATTTTTCTTGGCTTCTTTATTTTACATCATTGTACCATCTCTATTATATATTTTATTACTTCACATTTTGAGGCGTTATGGGTTTGTTTTCCATCTGTTTGTAACTTTGTTGCTTTCCTTCCATTTTTAAATCACTCATTTTTTTATTCTTTTAATACAAATAACCATTTCATTTGAATGATTCACTTTTCTTACATTTTCTGCTGATGCAATGAATCACCCTTTTGAAGGACAAACAGCTCTATTCTATTAACTATGTTTATGGTGAATTTTTTTCCTTTTGTCATGGTTAAGGCAAAGGATCAAAGGTTAATTTAATTTCCCGTTAGGAGCAATAAATTATAGAATTTTGAATTGAACTGAATTAAATAAAATACTTAAGTCTTGAAATTGAACTTAAAGCTTATCATCCTAAGATACTTGTGAATGCAACATTTATTTTATTGTCTCAGACTGTAGGGGCCAATTCATCCATTTTGTTTTATCTTCAACCACAACTTATATTATTCCTATTTAAAAGCCAGTATTTATCTCTCTGTTTCATATACTTTGACTGTCTTCCTTGGTTAAAACCTGTCAGGCTTTGATGAAATAATAGAGGAAACCACGTCTGTTTCACGTAAAAATATGATCTTTAAAGGTTTTCTCCAGGATGTAGCCTGGTTCTGTCAATATGCATCGAGTTTTAAAATGATAATCTGAGCTGTTGTTAAACAGCACTCAGCAAGCGGTGATTCAGAGCCCTTCATAGGACACACAGTGACGATGCATGATGCTGTTGCAGGCTGCAGGCCCAGCAGAAGGACTGGCTGGCCTCACAGGCGGAGCTGCTGGCTCAGGGCTCGGTGCTAAAGGCGGAGCTGAGTGCATCCCAGCTGGAGAAGACGCGACTGGAGGGGGAGATCAGTGCCCTGAGAGAAACCAATCAGAGTCTGGACCTCAGCAATGCGCGGCTCACCAGCCAGTACCAGGTAACAGAACCCGTGCAAATTTACCTCCTGAGGAAAACTTCAGTGTGGCTGACTGGGTTAAATAGGATTTAGCTTTTCATTTTGGAAAAACTCCGGCATATTATCCACCTGTAATACAAACAAATTTATCTAAAATCTGGGCAATTTGGAGGGATTTACTAGAACTCCCAGCAGATTTTACTGAGCATTTCCCATAGATGTAACACAGAGGAACCAAAGTAATATTATTAATGGGGAACAAAGACTGTTTAATATCAAATATGTGACAAAAGTCATTTTCGGTTTTACATATCAGCCAAATATGATGTTCATTGAGTAAAATAAGCATTGAACATGCCACCATTTTTCTCAATGAAAATATTTCTAAAGGTGCTATTGACATGACATTTTCACCAGGTGTCGGTAACAATCCATGCAATCCACACACACAAAAACATCAAACCATAGATGTTCAGAAGTTAAGTTCTGTGTAATAATGTGGGATGACGCAGGGAAAAAGTATTGAACACACTCACTGAAATTTATTTAATACTTTGTAGAAGCCAGCTTAAGCATCCGCGGATCGGGTCACCGAGGCCTCCGCCTCTTACTGCTGCCCAATCCTCTTTGCACCGGTCCCTCATGGTTCCCCGTGCAGGTGGTGAGCCCACTGAGGGATAGCCTCGCGGCGCTCCTCTGGGCTGGGTCCCACGAGGAAGAACCGACCAACAGGCGCTCGCCGACAAACCCCTACCCCAGGCCTGGCTCTAGGGTGGGGTCCCGGCTCCGCCGTACTAGGTGACATCACGTTCCTCGATTTAATAGTCTTCATGGGGGCTTTTTGAACCGCTCTTTGTGTGACCCGTCACCCAGAGCCTGTTTGCCTTGGGAGACCCTACCAGGGGCATTTAAGCCCCCGACAACATAGCCTCTGGGATCATCCAAGCACTGAAACCCCTCCACCACGTTAAGGTGGCGGTTCAAGGAGGGGAGAGGCTCAGAGTAGAGCCACTTCTCCTTCACATCGAGAGGAGTCAGCTGAGGTGGCTCAGGCATCTTTTTCGGATGTCCCCTGGACGCCTCCCTCGGGAGTCATTTCAGGCATGTCCCACCGGGAGGAGGCCCAGGGGATGACCCAGGACACGCTGGAGGGACTATGTATCTCAGCTGGCCTTGGAGCGCCTTGGGCTTCCCCCAGCAGAGCTGGAGGAGGTGTATGCGGAGAGGGAAGTCAGGGGGTCTCTGCTGAGACTGCTGCCCCCCGCGACCCGGTCCCAGATAAAGCAGAAGACCACGAGTACGAGTGCCTTGTCGAAAAGCACTTGTTGGCAATCGCAGCTTGAAGACGCCTCCTGTATGGGGAAGTTAGTGGCATGCATTGCTCAGGTGTGATTTTGGCTCATTCTTCCACACAAACAGTCTCCAAATGTTGAAGGTTTCATGGGCCTCTTCTATGAACTCTGATCTTTTAGTTCTTTCCATAGATTTTCTGTTGTATTCATGTCAGATGATTGACTGGACTGTTCTAGCAGCTATATTTTCTTTCTCTGAAACCAATTAAGAGTTTCCTTGGTTGTGTTTGGGGTCCTTGTCTCGCTGAAATCTCCACCTGCATTTCATCTCCATCATCTTTGTAGAAGGCTGCAGATTTTTATTGAGACCAGCAGAGCTCACTGGAACATTCAGAAGTTTAGAAATCCTTCTGTAACTAATGCCATCGTTATGATTTGAAACAATAAGGGTGTGAAGGTCCTGAGGGACGGAACCAGCTGATATTAATTTGCACTGACAAGGGGCAGGATTGCTTTCTAATTACTGAGAAATTTCAGCTGGTGTCTTCTACTTTTCCTCTGTGTTATTCAATAGTTGTGTTCAATAGTTATTTTACCTGCTGCATTTACCAAGTGGAGATTGAATACCAACTAGTTTTACCAAGGAGTGCAGACATCTTTTAACATCCAAACAGATAGATCCTCTGTAAAATACAAACAGGCACAACATTTTAAACACGTTTGATCGGTGAGACAAGACAGATGGAAATTGACTTCCTATGAAAGGTTTTAGAAGTCAGCTAGCAGATGTTGTCTTCTGCTGCTTGATCCAGCTGCTTATGAAACCATTTCTAAACCACCCGGCACCATTGAAATATGGCTTAAAGGCTTTTGGTGGGAGAAAAAAAAGAAGAAGACGTGGTGGTTTAGACAGGAAACAGCTCAAAAGGACAGGAAAGGCTGAGGTGCATATCCCAGACGGTTGTTGGTGGAACAGATTGAGTTACACTTCCACAATATCAACATTAATGTAAAGTAATGCTTATTCTTGTATTCTCTTCTTAATCCAAAGGTGCTATTTGCCTAACCTCTTGGCGTTTTACAGCTGATGGCAGCAATTCAAATCAATCTGAGCAGTTTGACTGGGTGATGCCGCGGTGCGTTTCTGATGTGTCCCAGATGCAATGGTTGCTTCTCTAAAATAGGCGGCTGTTCTTTTTTAGCCGTTTCATGCTCTGATTCTATAGCAGACCAGATAGTTCAGCTACAATAAGTACAAGAACAAGTAAAAGACAACCTGTGCAGACAGTGGATCACATTGTCTGGACTTTTATATCATAACAAATTCTGTTTAAAAGGTTTTCAACAGCCGTACTAAATGTGAGCATTGAATAATAATTAAAAAAAAACTAAAAAGCTACAAATATAAGCTAATTTCTCTATGATGGAATGAACGGAAAAAAAGGAAAATGTGATCAGTTAAAGAGCAGGTATGAAAGACGCTGGTAGTGGCAAAATAAACACTGTACGAGTTTGTTTTTCTATTTAAAGAGATACTTTGATGCAGATCTGAAGTGCTCCAAATCACACTATGTACAATCGCTCTGCTCTGCAAAAGCTACTGGTGGAACTGGGTGTCTGGAATAGTGATGTCTCTATCAGATATCATATCGCATATCAGTCTGATATTTGACAAAAAAACTAATAGCAGATTATATCCAGGGTCTAAAATCTCCTATATTTTCATGCTAATAAAAAACTCTCCACCTCTGCTAAAGGTTTGTGCAACTCATTGGTTAATATTAAATGAGTCAGTTGTTGACTATAGTTTTCTGTTTTAGTAATTTCACTTGATTTAGCCTTTTCTAACATTTTACAGTACAAAATAAGCAATAACCGTATAATTGATTCATGCTAATATCATTTCTAGTAAATATTGTTATTGGTTATTTCTTAAAGCTGCAATAATGATACCGTATCAGAAATGAAAAAGTAGTATTGGGACCCTCCTAGTCTGGGAGAAGCCCTGGTGGAGTTTCACATCCAGCAGAGGCTTTTTTAATGTTTTTTTTAAATCTAGTGAGAAATCTTGCAACTTTAGGGGAATGTTTGACTCTTCTAGAGCATCTAGCCTGAAAGCAGGTATCACTCTGCCTTTCTCTGTGTTATTGAGAGCAGATCCCATGTCTCAAAACACTTCCAGGTTGCAGGCAGAGGAAAAATGCTCTCTCATCTGTTTCCAGTCTTGAGATTAATCCTATATGCAATAATCTGCTGTTGACATTGTTGCTATTTCCACCTTAAGCTTAAAAGTTAAAACTAAATTAAGAAAAATGTCTTAGAATTACAAAACAAAACTTGATTTGTATTTTCAAACATATTAAGAGGATAGTTTTACTCACCTGTCTCTCTGCTGTTATTCCTCTCATCCATAGCATCATTCGAAATGTTATGTTAATTATGCAAATTAAGCAATTTAGGCTTTCAGAACAATGTTTTTCATCTCCGAGGTGTTCAATTCCAACCAACAACAATGAATTTCTCAGTGATTGTCATGCATTCAAAGAACATATAAACGGTACCAGAGGCTGTAATCATTTCATTTAATGAAATACAAACTGACAGGAGGACAAAGAAACACCTTTAAACCAGAGAGGACATGGTTGTTAAGCTAGGTGGTGTCCCTCCTATTCCTGAGTAAATATTTTGTAGTTCTGCTTTGCTTCCCATTCTGACTTTAATCTCAGATATTCAGACTCCCTATATTTACCCCTTAAACTTGATAAAATGCAGATTTGAAAAAAAAAATGGGTCACATTTTGTTGATAATTTTCCTAATCATTTGTCCCAAGAGTGGTTAATTAATTTTCCCAAAGGCCACATTCGAAACTGACAATTGTCGAGGGCTAAACAATTAGCTGAAAAAATATTCTCCAAGGAAATCATTTATGTTAACTGATAAATGTTGGAGCTAAGCAAAAAAAAAAAAAAAAAGAAAAAAGGTAGACCACTATGCTGAATGAAGTGTCAGATCTATATGGTCACGAAAAATGCGCTTCCTTAAAGATCAGCATTGTATATAATGCATCAAAGTTTCTCCCATTTTTTTAATGAGAGGTTAATTTCAGGGTAAAAACACATCATAAAAAAGTTTTAATTTTTTCGAAATTTTAACAACCTAAATTCTGTTTTTAACTATTGAATCTTTATATTTTGTGTTTCCCAGAAAAAAAGGTTAATTATCTCTTGTAGTGGGTAATGTAAAATTCT
This sequence comes from Jordanella pulchra, assembly GCA_034780135.1. Classification (NCBI taxonomy): domain Eukaryota; kingdom Metazoa; phylum Chordata; class Actinopteri; order Cyprinodontiformes; family Cyprinodontidae; genus Jordanella; species Jordanella pulchra. The sequence continues at coordinate 10,202 of JAUZNJ010036529.1, forward strand.
ACATTCAAAACAGACACTGAAAGCAGATGAATCAAACTGCCGTGGTTTTATATTTCAAAAATTACATTTTAAATTGAAACCAGTAAGATAATTACATGCAAAGGGGGGAGTTTTCATTAGTAGCAGTCGTTAAAGAATAACCAAATTCACATTTTGAATGAAAACAATTAATTTTATTACTGGAACCCAGATTGGAATTAAGTTAGTTTAACATCATTTTGTGGCACAACAGAGTAAGCTTGATTTTGCACAAATATAACAACATCCATTTTGATTCAAAAATTCCACATACTTTAATAAAAGCAAAGCAAACAGATTTTTTTGAAATCATGGAACCATATGAAACCATGAAAGTGCAAAGATTAACAGCTTTGAGCGCTATTAATAGGTGGATTTGAACTGTTCTTATGCCCTGACAGAGTTATGCTAATGAGTACCGAGCTCTAACTAATCTTATATAAACAACCACCCTTCAACCATTTGATTTAACATTTATTAGCAAATGTGCAAGTACCCATGAGCTGTCACTTTAAAAGGTAAACTAATAATGTAAAGCACACAAAGAACAGCTTCTATTCTTGCAGCTTTTACCACAAATGACATCAGTGAGTGTTTTTCTAATAACAGTTACTTTCCCAAAGATTATCCCATTTTCTCTTGAAGTGATTTATTCTTCTCTACACTGAGTTATATTAGGTACATATGGTCATTTAGATTCTTCCCTCTCATTATGCAGTATGCGTGTGTGTGTGTGTGTGTGTGTGTGTGTGTGTGCTACAGTGATTAATCCATTGCTGCAGCACTTCTCTCTGATGGGGCTAATTTTGACAGGACATAATAATTGGAAACAGAATGGAAAAGTTCAAATTAGATTATATTTTCTGTACATGTTTACCTTCGTCCTGCAAAGAGATGTTTTCAACCCTTAAAGGTCAGTTTAAATTATGAAGTTAATAGTGCTGTGGTCATCTGTTTGTGTTTTGTTTTTTTTACACCTTGGAAACAAAATTAAATACCTCAGAACAAATTTTAGGGAGTGTGGATGTAAATTGTTCTGCTTTATGTTGTTTTAATCTGTGTCTGCGCTTTTAGTGTGCCCTCTCTGAGTGCTTTTCTAGTCTATGAATGTATTCATTCGGTTGTAGGACCATCCCGCTCTAATACTGGGTGGGCTACACCGGACCAACAGGTGTTCCTACTTACATAAATTAGCAAAAGAAATTATATAAAGATGAAAAAGTGGAACTGAGCAGGAATCGAACCCACGGTCTCCCAGGTTTAGGGTATGCATCCTAACCAGTCAGCTAGATCAATACGTAAATAGCTGAGAAACCAGGACATATATAATTTAGGAAGATAGTGATCGCTGTTATGCATCCGAAGGGCTGTTTATCATATTACAATTTCACAGGTCAGGCAATTTGTTTGAATTATAGCGGAGGGCTTAGCTTTGAACAAAGGGGGCAGGGGGAGTGCTGCTTTCAAATCTTAAGACTCCAGGGGCGTGCAGGTGGCGCAGTGGTTAGCGCGCACGACCCCTGTATGGAGGCCTTAGTCCTCGACGTGGGCGACCCAGGTTCGAATCCGGCTTGTGGTCCTTTCCCGCATGTCTCTCC
>JAUZNJ010036530.1:0-11817 GCA_034780135.1 Jordanella pulchra
ATACATGCATATGGGTGTGTATGTATTGCAATGTATTCAAGCAGGTCTTCAGTCCCTGCTTTGGCTTCATATTTGTAATATAATTGACTGTATAATCTTGCTATTGGACTAATAGGCATTAAATTGTCGAGGTCCTAAATAGATTTCAGTGTTACGCTCACTCAGGTCTTCAGAGACCTTCTCACTGTCTTTTCTTTGTACCAGAAATAAAACAGGGATTGTATTGATGTTCATGTGATTTACTTTACATTGGTTCCCATAGATGGTTAAATAAGAAATAACTTGCATTCCCATTCTGATTCTTCCTACTAAATATCCCAAAATAAAAACAAGACAATCAGAATGTTTTTCATATGAGGATAAAAACAAAGTAAGGAACAAGTTGTATCAATAATGAATTGTGTATGAGTTCATATCCTTCCTATTATTGAGTCCATGTTCAGACTTTAGCATTATTTTAGCTGTACATCATGTACAGTTTGAACAATGTCATGTCATGTATCTGTTAAGCAAAAACAAATTAAGTTGGCATTAGCCTCTTTTTTTGATACGCCATGTCCTTTTACTGTTTCAAAAGTCTTTAATAGATTAGCTCCTGTTAATACTTGTTTAAAAAAAGACTTCCTTCATGTTTAGCATATTTGTCACTCACACATCTGACATGCCCAGGCAGTAAAAGTACATTATCTCTGACAGATGGCATTTTTCCATCTTTAGACCCTGTCATGCTTGACAGAAGTAATTTATGGCTATTTGGCAGGCCTTGTCCCTTCTGCCTGCTTCCATTTCCAAAGTAAAGACATCTGGTTCCAACATGATTAAATCTAGGATCCATGTTAATCTGTGCACTTAATGCACAAAGGTTGACATTTCTGTCCACAATTATTTCAGAATCCATGTATTTTTTTTTTAAAGTTTCCTTTTATAAACTTAAAGAAAAGTGAACAGTGATAACATATGATGTAACTTTTGGTTTGTAAAAATCACTGCTGACTACAGTTCTTGAAAGTACAAATATTTCATGCACTAAACAGCCTTGCCAATTAAGGTCCATTACAGCTGCAAACATGGAATTGTATTGTGATTTTCTTGGATTCATCATCAACACAAGGTTGCACGTTACTACAGACTGAAAGAGGTGGATGCCAAGTTTTTATATCTTTTTTGGGAAAAATAAAACCAAAAAGTGAGACAAACTTTTGTATTTACCCTTTAATACAACCCCTATATAAAAAAAACAAGTAAACCTAAGCCTTCTGTTTTCCTTTTAAGCACAGCAACAGCAGCAACATCCCATGCATAATGCATTTTTTTAGTAGGGATAAGGAAGATGGTCAAAGACTGTAGAAAAGTATAAAACTAGAAAAGCACTCGGAGAGCGCAGACCTCCGCCAAGCAGCTCATTCCCCCGACATTTTGAGACCTCCACCTTCACACCGGACCCACATCATTACCAAAATGTAATCATTTGTCAATGGTTATAATATGCCCCTTATGTGAAAATTTGAGCAAAATCCGCCTGAGACATTTCAAGTGTTTTAAAAACAAACAGACAAACAAACAAACTAACGCCAATTAAAACATAACTGCCTCGGTGGAGGGAAAAATCCTCATAATTAAAGAGTAAAATATTAACATCAACGCCTTGATTGACCATCTGGAGCAAAAGAGGAAAGACGTCACCTTAGAAAGACAGAGAAAAGGGAAGTAAATCTTTGTTGAGAAACCTGCAGAGGAACAAATGAACATCCTGACTGTCTATAAACCTGGTTACTGAGGTGAAGAAGATAGAAATATTCACACCCCAAAGCTGTAGTAACCAACCAGAGCAACATGTTAGTTTACTCCTTTTATGAGGACAAGAGAATTAATCAAAAAACATCTTTAATTAAATGCTTTAATTAATACCTCACCTCTTTGTACTTAAACAAAGGAAAATAAACTTTAAAAATTATTAACTGATGAAGTTAAATTAAATAAAGTGATTCTCTTTCATATGTCAAGACAGTAAGAAAGTGATGAAAAAAGAATAATCTTTTCTATATCTGCATGCTGTGGCACGACTTTAACTGCTTTCAAGCTGTGAGTCTGAGATAAAACTATTTTATTACAGTCAGAGGCTGCAGTGATGACATCAACATGTATCTTGACAGCAGAGCTGTAAAGCCAGTTTCTTTCCTGCATTTAAGTAAAATTATGACATCACCATGTACAGCAGAGTACTGGTGCCAGTTCATTTCCTTTTTTATAATTCAGTTAATTCCGCTTTGCCCCACTTGTTAATTCTTCTCAAAGAATTACAATTTCATATCTTTATGTTTGAAACCTCAAATGTGGCAAAAGGTCGAAAAGTTCAAGGGGGCTGAATGCTTTTGCAAGGTACTGAGAGATAGGGTTAGCATGCTAAATGGAGATCATCCTAGTCTTTGGAGAAAGGATGAGGCATAAAATTGATTATCCTGCAGCACCAGCAGGTGTAGCATACTTCTGAGTGTTATGTTTGCAATTATGGACTTTAATGCAAAAACTGCTACAGACCAGTAGGCATGGTGATGTTTGTATGTGATAAAAACAATGTCATTGGTCATTGTTTCCCAGAGAGAAATCTGGCTGACATTTAAGGCTTGATGTAAAGAAGACACCATGTATATAAAGTGGTTGTATTATAGTGAGGTGCTCACTTGTTGGTTTGGTGATGGCCTTAGAGGCAAAGGGGATTATAATTCCTTTTTATGATCATAGGTTGTGTGCAGTTTGCTTTTCTTTTTTTAAGGGGATAAAGTGAAGAAGGGCAGACAGGAATGTAAATGTTAACCACATTTTGTTTGGATGAATTAAGGTTTGGAAAATCTGGGTGTGAAGGACAAAAGTTTGTCAGTGTGGGAGCCTTCCAGGAAGACGGTGGGGAAATCGAGTATAGGAGGCGTCATGGCTGCGAATACCCAGAATATCCTATCGATAGCACAGAGAAACAAAGCTGCATGGAAAAGACAACAAGCAACTGACCGGATTACCACAGAGTGGAGAAACAATCTGCCGATCCTGTTGCTGCAGTGATTTTCATAGACTACCTCCCGATGAGCCTAATAGACTGCACCTGCCACATAAAGCTGCTTAACCAGAACCTTTATGCAAAACAAAAATCCAACTTATTAGTCAAGTGCACTTAAACTAGTCAATATTCTTCAAAAACATACTTTTTCCACCTTTCCATGGACAACCAGGACTCATTAACAACTTTTCAATTTCTGAGTTTAATGCAAAGAAAAGTATGATATGCTTTTCAAAACCTACTCTGCTAAGTTCAATCTCTCTTACAGAGTTTGAAAAACATCTCATTTAGGGCAAAAACTGTGTTAACTCAAGTCTTTTCTCTCACTCTCATCCTCACTCTTTGGCCTGTGTTGTTAGCGAGCAAAAAAAAAAAATCATATGGCAGTCATATGATTCCTATTACAGTTATTATTTAACCCTTTGATGCAAAACATGGGTTAAAAGTGACTGCTGAGTTTTTATCTTCGATATCTTTGCAATAAATTAATTTCATCATTCAGTATTGAGTCAATTAACTTGTTTTGGGTCATCATACATACTTAATTACGTTTTTCCTTTCTTACTTTTTGAACAAAACCCCTTTTTGTATCACTACCATTCTAATGCAGAAATGGGTCAAAAACGACCTGCATTCATTTTCCAGGTTACCTCATGTATGGTTCAGTGTTTCTATGATATACTTTTGAAATGAATTAATTTTATCATTTACTTTTCCAGATATGCAGTAAATATCTTGTTTTTGTTTACCACAAATCATTATTTTTATTTATTCTTTCTTAAGTTATGAAGAAGCACAGCTTTTGTAATTCTACATCAAGTTTCCAGTAACATGGAAAATGAATGCGGGTCATTTTTGACCCATGTTGTGCATTAGAAGAGGTGTACATATGTTGTGCATCAAAGGGTTAATACTATGTTGCATAGTATTATACTGGATTTAAACAACATTGAAAAAGGACAAATGTATTTTATCTAGAAATGTCAATTTTCGTGCAGATTTTTAACCTAGATTAGATAGATCATGGGTCTCATTTTTTACATAAAAATGTAAACCTACAGGCCAAGGCCTAAAACTATTGTTTTATTGTTGCGACATTAAAGAAAATATTTTAAATAATAAAAATCAAACTTGTCATAAAAGCCAGGTTGCATCGTTATCCCTCTCTGACATTACAATTAATTTCATATAAAACTTTAATCACTGATTCACTTTATTGGATCAGTTTGATATATGCTAGCACTTCTGAGCTGACCTATCACACTAATAAACAAAATGTGCATAAACTAGCCAAAATTCAAAATCAAATCTGCAAAATGTTTAAATGTTTCTCCACCATTGCATTCCTCTCCCTGATAACCAATTGGGTGACAGATAATTTATAAAGGTTACAAATTGTGTGGATATCACTCAAAATCCTGTAGAAAAATGGATTATGTTACAACACATGTGCATACTAGTGTGCAATCGATAGCTTAACTACACACTTAATAAATTAGATAATTAGGAGAGAAAGTATTTTCAAGGATGATGTGGGATTACATAGTCCATGATGGTGACTGGTTTATGAATGAATTAAACTTCCTAGAGAGTTTAAGGTTCTAGAGAGAGTCTTGGTTCTATGGGTCGAATGAGGTATAGTATTGGACAAACCCAACCTGCTGGACCCATGCCGAGAACAAAAGATCACTGTAAAAAGCGAATTATAGCTGCATTTACTGTTGTGGAGCTTAAGCAAAATTTCAGACTAAATAAACTGGGTCATGTACCCTCATGCATCCATCTGTGAAGCAGCTAATTAGTATTTCATCCACACCTGCCTGTAATTCAGTCAGCATCAGTACTGCTTAAAAAACTTCAATCAACAGCTCATCCTGCTACCAAAAAGAATCGAGTTGAATCGCACATCAGACTTTGATTCTTATGACCCTGAATCAACCCTCCTCCATCCCCTTCTCCGCCATCCTCTCAAGCTTCATCTGGCTCCTTCTCCATGCTGCCGCTAGACCCTATAGAAGTAAGTAGTTCCCTGGACTCTAACTTCTTCACAAGGCACCTCCAGTCGGTCCGGCAGAAGATCGTGATGTTAAGCCTGGTTCTGATTTCTTCTTAAGGGGAGTTTTTTCTCTCCACTGTCACTCTGTGCTTGCCCATCATGGAGGTTCTATGAACATGTGCCTTATTTTAGCAGCATCAATTTTCATGTTTTGTACCTTGCTGAGGTCTGAGCGCCAAAGTCTGAAATATTGTTTCAATAAACTCTTCTAATTACCTTCCTCTTTTTGTGAGTTTTCAGATTGAACTAAAGAAAAACATATGTCAATAAAAAATGTTTTTACATATGGAATTTAAAATATATTTTTTAATTATAGGTATAATTAATGCTTTTGCCACAGTCTTGATGCAATTCTGATTGCCATACTGTGATATTTCAATGAAAAGACCTTTTATTAACCATCCTATATGGCTGAATTAAAAGTCAGCTACTCTGTAAATAGCAGGGTAAGATACCTCCACTTTATTTCCAGCTATCACGATTGCTTGATGGCAATTGAGGCTTATGAGATATTTTAGGTGTAGGGAGCAATCCCTTTTGCCCACCTTGGTTGCTTTTTTCTTTTATAAACAAATTCCTTATTTCAACACTGCATTTGTATGTTTTAGGTTACTTTGTATGATGTTAATGTATGTTTGGTTTGACAACAAACTATAATGGAAGTAATCTCTAAGGGGTTAAATACATTTTGTGCAGCATGATATTTTGATTTAGAGTTTGTTTCTTCCATGAATTTTAAATAAAGTAAATTCCACAAATCTTTGGTTATCAAGCAGAGTTTTACATTATTGTCACATGGGCTTTCACATTTACATGGTTTAGTTTGTACGTATTGCATGCGTGTAGCAACCACAGGGCCCATCTATCACATGATTACAGATTCTGCTTACTGTTAGAATCAGCTGCCTTCCATAACTGCATAAGCTATATATATGTGGCATATATGGCTGTCTGCTGTCTGCTCTGTCTTTTGTCTTTACAATGTCAATAAGGGATCAATCCTCCTGTTTTCTTTGTAAAAACACACATCTTATCGTGCTGTATGGACAGAAAAGAAACCTCTGAAATACAACAACAAAGGTAGAATTGGGAATAAAATGCCTTGCTAACAAGAACCACGATGACCATTTTTATGACACAAATAGCAACCAGATGTGGATCATATAGTGTAATAATGCCAAGATCCATGTGGACAACTCAGAGAATTGTCAATATGGCAGCATAATACATTTTCCTGTTGCCTCCCTTTTCATAAAAGAACTGAGCCTTAACCTTTTTAGAGCAGGGAGTAGGAGTAGGAGGAAATGTTTTGCTCCACTAAATGCATTTTTCATTTGAAAATTTACGTTTGATTCCAGACCAACTACAAAGAAGGTAAATGCATTGTTCCTAAGATCATGCAGGTTAAATATACACAAATAAAAAGCTTATAACCAATATCTGGTTGTAGTTTAATTTCAAATGCAGGCTTTAGAGAGCTGATTCATTTCATTTAACTGAGATTGGTGCCTTAAGATTTAAGAGAGAAAGAAAAAAATATAATTGTAACATGAATTTGTTACTAATTATAAGTAGTTTGTACATTATTTTTGTGAAAGCAGTCAAATATGAGTAATTTTCAAGGAAGAGCTGCCCTAACATAGGCCCCCAGGGGCCCATTTTTAGCCACCTAACTGCAATGTTATTTTTACAATAAAAGTCTAAATCTGGATAACAGGACAAAAATCACACTCAACATAATTGTGCTATGATAAAAGTTCAAAAAAACTATTTAGAATATTGTGTTATGGATAGACGTGTTCAAATGAGTCGAATGAACTTATTTGGTGAAAAGAATATAAATGAGAAGCAAATGTTGGCACTATGAAAAAAGTCACTTTATTTGGGCACTGAACATTTTGAGGAATTAAAAGCAAAAACACTCTCACTCTGTCTTCACTGCTTTGTCAATAACAGGATGATGAGGTTTAGTATTATTTAGCAGTAGATTAAACTGTAAATTCATACATGGCAAGAACATTCAATCCATGCTTTAAACAACATATTTTGTTGCCGAATCTGCGGGACAACAGAAACAAAAAACAAGCAATAAAGATTTGACGCATAGCAACAAATATGGTTAAAAAATCAGCAAAGGTTATAGGATTACAGCAGTTCATAGAATTCGTCGAAAACATCCATAGCTATGAAAAAGAAAGTAATATAGCACTGAGAGTAAAGTGGTAAATAAGCTGTGTTATTATTGCTATTATGACTAGATGGAGGGAATGTGCAGTGTATTTTTTTCCTTCACTGAAATAAACGCCCTGTAAGTCTTCGGAGTACTAAGAACAACTGGCTAAAATATATCAGGCAAGGCAAATGTTTTGAGTTTTTAAATGAGCTGTTAGGCTATTTCTTCATCAAAATGAAACCCAGTGGTGTTTCTCTTAATTAATGTATGTCTGAATTATCATCATGATGTCTGCCCTTCTGAGCAGCAGTTTCTCCTGTCTAGTAAAAGAAAAAAGAATTGAAGTTTGCACAGAGTGCCATCATTATGGCTAAGAGCTGAAATAAAGCGTCTCTTTTAGCATCTAATCTGCACCGTGACAGCAGCTGTTGTTTTTTTAACAAAGAGGTCTTGGACTTTGATCAGACTGCTTGAAGAAGAGTCAAATCTCTAGAAGTGGTGAGATATGGCAACATCACCGAACAGACAGAGAGATGCAGCTTTGCAGGGAGGACAAGTGTATTCCTTCATGCCTGGGAGGCAAAAAACTAACAATACTAATGGGTGGAAGTAGAGCTCTAACAGATCAGTCCAGACAGAACGTTCCTCCTTAGCTCTATCTTGGCCCTATTGTGGCTCTATCCTTTCTCAGAGCTCATCCAGAATAGTTAGGTTATCCTGAGCTACTTTCTGTATTTGTGACAGTTACCTTTTTATATCACTGCTTCTTTCTGTATGTCTTCTTCTGTCTCCCTGAACCCTAGTCGGTCTCGGCAGATGGCCGCTCACACTGAGCCTGGTTCTGCAGGGCATTTCTTCCTGTTAAAAGGGAACTTTCCCTCTCCACTGTCGCTTGGTGCACGCTTGGTGTGAGGAATTGCTATATGAGTCAATGCAATCAGCTGATTTCCCTTAGATAGAAAAGTTTGAACCAATGTGACTGGATGATTTTGATTGAATTGTCTCTGTAAAGTGAGATGACGTGTCGTGAATTGACACTATATAAATAAAATGAATTGACTTGAATGGAATTAATATGTCATAACAGGCAAATTCTCTGTGCTTTTGTGTTTGCCCAAAAAGGTCGTCCTTTTAAAATCAACATTTGAGGTCCTATTTTGTGGGAAACTATTGACAAAAACCAAAAAAAAAACAACAACCCCCAGCAAATACCAGAAATCAAAAGTACTTGGGCTGGCAACAATATAGATTTGTCCTTTGCACAAGGCTGAAATTATCCTTGCAGACTAACAGGAAGAATGTCCCAAGCTTCAGCAGCTCCAACAACAACTGCCTTGCCTTGTACTATATGTGATTTAGGCCTTTGGGTCTGTTGCATAATGTTGTGTACAGTATGTAGCTCTCTGTGTGCTCAGGGTTGCAGCCAAATTACTTCACCGCAGTGGAGTGGATTGTGGCGCCAACAACTATATTGCTGGCTTTGGTCCGCTGCTTTCTATCCCTCTTTTTTTCCAGGCATGCTCGAGCATAATTTGATGCTGAGCTCTGTACTGTAACGGAGTCAGCTGCAAAGTATATGAAGTGTGTAGGAAATAGAAGATATTTTTGGTAAAGTGTGCCTTTGTCATTAACTGTGGACCCAGGAGTCTTCTCAAGTTGTGAGAAGACCTCCTATTTTGAAGCCAAAGCAGAGGTCTGTGTGTTTCTGTGTAGAATGTTGCTTAGCGCCGCTGCCTATTTACTGTCTCATTTATTCTAATTTGCCGTGGACCATTTACATAGTTACTGTTCACAAGAGCCCTCACACTGAGCCTACATTAACTTCAGCAACAGGCTTCAAACACTTGTATTAGCCTGTATCCAAGTTACCCAGGCAGTTTTCTGCACACTGCACACAACAGTAACACAATGTTCACAAAAAAGAATCGATTGCTCCAAAGTGCCATGGGGCCACCATCAGGGATTTGTAAGTGAGACTAAACTTTGACCAGGATTCAGGATGTAGCAAATTAATTGTTTGCAGATATATTCCATACACCACTATTGTGCACACAAAATCTATTTACAACAGAAAAATGTGTATTAAATAATTGCATAACCACTGTTTCTGTTTCAACTGCTTGCCAATCTATCAGTGGCACGATTTTCTTTGTAAAAATGCTGAAAGTAACTGTTATTTTTGAAAAACTAAATAAAATTAGAAATGTCAATTTAAATCCATTAATTTGACAAATAATCATTGTGAGGAATGAATAGGTTGTTATTTACCTTTGTATATGTTAGGCTTAAGTCTTTTAAGTATAAAACACTTTAAATATGTGGTTAAAAATGTGAAAAAAAAAAAAAAACTTACCAAGCCAAAAAACCCAGTCAGGTTTGTTTCTGCATTATTTTTTTTCCATTGGCCTAAACAAGTGAGCCACTTTCTAATTCAAACCAAAATATTGCTCCTAGTGGAGTTTAGATTAACAGGGCAGTTGATTCACACATATCCAAAGGTGGAGCATTTAGACCTTGTGATACCGTCATTGATTTCAATCAGAGACCACTCATTTCCCTGCTTTAATCAGCCCATATGTGTATGAGGATGTAGAAGCATTAGCACACGTTTTAGGACTTTCAGTTTAGAAAAACATGCACAAAATGTGTTGCAAGGGAATGAGTGTTATAGAACTGAATTAGGACTAGTAAACACTATAATTATAGTCTGTCCAGCCACAGGGTGCAGCTAACCTCAAGATTTCCTCTACAAATCTCTCATTCAGTTGTTTGTTTGCAAGTATGTTGATACAGGATAGCACTTCTGACTAATCAGCAAAATTCTAATGAAGTTTTTTCTTGAGTTCAGCAATTCAAATCTAATGTCTACTTTAAGGAGGATATATCAAGCAAACAAGACAAGAAGTCCTTTCAATTTGAAGCCCTATTTTGGTAAAGGAAAACAGGTAATCTAATCCAACCTGGCCCCATTAAAAAAAAAAAGATTTGCCTCTGAAACCTAATAGCTGTCAAAAAAACATTAGTAAGTGTTTGCAATAAGCGTTTTATATTGTTACAGGGGAACATTGGTTGTTCTTTATCTGTTCAGGTGTTGTCCTGGTCACAAGATGATGGCCTGACGTTTTCAGGATTTTCTATTTGAGAGCAGAATTCATGTTTTGTTCGGTTACAGCAAAGCATCCAGGTCCCTCCAGGCCACCGTACCACCACCACCATCTTTGGCTGTCAATTTATATTACTTCATCTGTTTTGGTATAAATAAAAATGTGTCTTTCACAGTGGGGCTGTTTGTTTGTACTGTTGCCTTGTAAGGCTTATTTTGCTTGTTTTCCATGTGCTCCTGTTAATGTAGGACAGCACCAGTCACTGAAGAGGAAACAAAGAGGGACTCTTTAAAAACATACCAAATTGGAGTATGGAAGGTTTAGATAGAGTTTTCATAAACTTTATGACTTTGATGTGGTTCTATGAGATTACAGAAGTTGTACAGAAGTTTAGTTTTCTATGACTCAACCATCACATGTTGTCATTTTCTAAATAAATGAGCTAACTTTAATTTCAGGTGATTATCAAAACGCATGAGTTTTTCCATTAACAAGGAAGCATGGTCCAAAAAATGAACTGAACTCATAATGTTGTTGTTGTTGAATCATGATCATTTCAACTACATACTTAAATCAGGTTTAAAAGTTTTAGTAGCTTATAAACACATATAAACAGTAATATGACCTGTGTTATTATTGATACTTTCAAATCTGTCCTGTGATTATTATTATTATTCATTTTCTTCTGGTGAGTCCTTAGTTGATCATTATAACTCCTTCATGGTGAACATATCTTATCTGTGCGGATCTGCTGGGTGTAGTTAGCCTGACCAGCCAGACTGATATGACGTATACACGGCATATCAGTCTGGAAGGAGCAGATAGGACTTGATTTCAAAGGGTCAGCATCATCAGGTTAGAACCATCTAAGGAACTACGGATGTGATGCATAAACTCTTTTTGTAATGTTGCCATTGGGGAAAAGTGAAGCTGAGAATAGCAAATAAGTCCTTTTTAAAAAGAAATAACACTAAACCTGTCAGTTTTTGAGGTTTTAAAGGTAGATCAATCTCACTTAGAACACCAGAAAAGGCATAATTAAAACATTGTTCCTTTTCGATTGCCATCTTGCTTTTAGCAGATGCACTGAGAGTGATGCATTTTAAAGTCCCACCTCCTGAGCTGTGATTATTCTGGCCAGATTGGGCCAGAGTTGACAGCGGTTTACCGGACTGAATTAAGCTCTGTAGACTAGACTTAGACAAACTGTATTCTCATTTTGAATGCACACAATAGCCAAAATGAAATTTCGTCGCATACAGCTTACAACTATGCAATTAGATTACAAATGAAATAGGATAGCAGTGCAATACAATATAAAAATAAAGTGCAGCTGTGGTGAGGAAGTTAACTGTATGCCCAGCCAGCATGCCTAGGTGGGCCCCATGTGGGGAAAAGGAGGGCAGACTATATGGGTCCCATATGGGTTTGT
>JAUZNJ010036531.1:0-11816 GCA_034780135.1 Jordanella pulchra
CGACCCAGGTTCGAATCCGGCTTGTGGTCCTTTCCCACATGTCTCCCCCCCCCTCTCTCATACCCCCTTTCCTGTCAACCTACTGTCAGAAAAAACGAGTCACTAGTGCCGTGAAAAGCTCAAAAAAAATAATTAAATGGGATTTCATTATGTAATAAAGTTACATATTTCCTCAAACTTTCTGTGTGTAGATAGGTGGATTTGAGTAACAATATATATACAGTGAGGGCTTTTGATGTGAGTAATATGGGCAGTTACTCAGGGTGGCATTAGAAAGGGCGACACACGTATAAAAAACAACTTTCCAGTCAGCTGTGTGCTAAACAATTTTTCTATTGCTTTTATACATTTGCAATCAGGGGGGAGGCTGTTCCCTTCTACCTGCTGCTGAGAATGTGGAGACTCAAACACTCTTTCTTTGTGACGACAATGTATTCTATCTTGCTTCTAAATGTAAGATAATCTCCTACTTTTAGTTTTTTTAGCCAACCAACAGGATGCTTGTACGGGCTACCACTCATGCGAGAACCGTTACTATACATAGGTACAACTATGCATCCATTTGTAGTGTTAGAGACGTGGCAGGTAGAGCTGTTGATCAGCACCATGCATGGGGTAATAGATCTGTTTAGCTTTAATCAATGTCGCTCACGGGCTCATTGAACAGTGCACTCAGCATCCTGCTTTTGTGTCAGGGAGCCTTTTAATCTAATTGGACATTAAACTCCTGTCATTATTCCTTGTGCTTTGAGACTTATTTATGGTTCTCCTGCTTGCTTGTCTTTACCTTTTCATTACAGCATGCCAGTCTACATCAGCAAACTCATTAAAGAAAATGAATCAAAGGAGAAAGTTAATGCACAGCTGAAAAGTTAATTTAATAAATGTATGTTCGTCTGTGGTGTTCGGCACATCATTCATGTTGTTTACAGCCTGTTGTGTGTTAGCAGGTGAGGGCACTTTAATAATAAAGGCCTCACACAAAGGCAAACAACAGCGCTGCATTTTAATGCTGGGATCTGCAGGGAGTGAGTGGACTGTCAATGCAGCCAAGCGTGATGGTGCTGTGGATGTGATTCAGAAATAAAACCATTTGTCAGTTTAAATGGCTTTTACACAGCATCCAACAAATCAATAGTTTTATCAGTATGACAAAGAAAATGTCTCATGTTGTTTGTGTCATTTTGTCCTAAAGTGCTTTCATGAGAGCATTTCAGAAGGAGGAATACAGTTGAAACTGATGCTTACATACACAATCAATGTCCGACATCAAATCAGAATAAATGCTTCCCTTCTTAAGTTTATCAAATTGCTGATTACCATTTTGTTTATATTTGCTGAATGTCAGAATAAGATTGGACAGAGGTCTGTTTAGAGATGTACATACGCTAACATTATTTAGCTGTTCTCTAAGGGGATTTCTGGGAATTTGATTAGCTGTCAGGAGGCATGGCTATCAGCAATCAGTTTCAACTGAACTCAACTCCAGATGGCTGGAGCTCAAGTAATCATGTAACATTTCCCCTGTCTCTAGGTAAACAGTCTCAGTGTTATGTTAGTTAAGGTGCAACATGGTTGAAGACAGTGAGCCTTTTAGTAGATGTTTGAGTAGTAAAGTAGTACAGTAGCATTAATGGGGAACAACGTGACCTGACTAACAGGCCTGTTGCTGTATGATCAGCAGCGTTAAATGCACCAGGAAAGAGTTCTGCTTTGGAAAACTGGAAATTGCCGCTGCTCCAGGACACTTTAGACAAGCAGAAACAGTTTTGTCTGTTAAAAATAGCAGGAATGAGGTCCCCTTTCCATGATAACGATAACTGTGAAATATAAATATAATTGGGGTGACTTCTTTTAGAGTGTGCTGAATTAATTTGGTCATAAAAGACCAAAAAACATAAAATGAGGACCAGGGGCCTGCAGTGTCATTGATAGGAATCAGAAACATGATTACAAAAAAGGGATAACCCAATTATTTATTTTTTGAAATCACAGTTAATGATTGGTTTGGGCTCTGTGCCTTCCCCTGCGGGGTGTACGGTGGGGCAGTGGTCAGCGCTGTTGTCTTACAGCAAGATGGTTCTGGGTTTGGTCCCGGCCTGTACTCCGGCTTCCTCCCACAGTCCAAAAACATGACTGTTAGGTTAATTGGCTTCTCTTAATTGTTATTAAGTGTGAGTACGTGTGAGCATGGTTGTTTGTCTTTGTGTGTCTATGTGTTGCCCTGTGACAGACTGGCGTCCTGTCCTGGGTGTACCCCGCCTTACGCCCATAGTCTACCGGAGACAGGGACCGGCCCAACCGCGACCCTGGCGGATGAAGCGGGAGAACATGGATGGATGTCTTCCCCTGCTTTGTCTCTTTCAACTGCTTCTCGTCTGACCTATGAGACGCAGGTTTTTTTTTACAGGTTTTGTTGGTTCTTCTTTCTTGGGCTTACAGTTTTGGTTTCAGAAGATACAAAAATTAGTGAAATGTCTATCAGCAACCCTCTTGTTGTCCTCTGTTTCTCATTTCACCTCAGTCTAACTTTGATCTTTCTGTAGCTATACTATTCTGTACTTTACATTGGTGTATCAATTTGTTTGGAGTGAAATTCAGTGATTGGTTCTACAGGCGGGGCTGCAGACTCCCTGTTTATTTTAATTCTTGGTAGTTTGAATTTAACCAGGTTGATTGTTACTATTTGAATCATTATGTGATACCTGGACCAGAGTGGTTATTTAGGGAGTCCAGCCCCAACAAAATGCCACATAAATGTAAACCAGCACAGCCTCAGGAGTGTGGAGGAGATTCAAATAGGGGCAGCGCCTCTAGGAGAGCTGGGCAGATCTGCCATATGTCCCCAACCCATCAGCAGGACAGGTATCTGCTCTTTGTGAAAGGAGAATCAGAATGAGTAGCACCAGAGACTGAACAAGTGTCCTCCAGAAGGCATTTGGTGTGTTTGTCACACACCAAGCTGATAAAAACAGGGTTCATGAGGGGAGCCTGAGGAGCATGACACCATCTTTTAGGTCCTCTGCTCACTGCCTGGCAACTGGATCTTGAAAAACCAAGAAATGGCAGGAGTTTGACAAAAAGCACATTTTTTTACATTATTTTTTTACCACATTTGAGATCAGGTTGAGTTACTTGAAGAACATTTCCATCAAGGAATAACCTGCTGCGTTCATTTTTCAGTTTCATCTTACTGATGACATCAGATTAAGTCCTACTGTAGGCTCCATCCAATGATGCGGTGTCCTTTTGTTCCTAGCAGATTACCTATTCTATATAAGTATGGATATCCAACATGATTCCTTTTTTGAATGGGAACTTGAATGTTTTAAATAATTTCCTTTTTCCAAAGCAGGTAAAATTCATTAGACTGACAAGTCTTGACATGTCCGCACAGAGATATAGAGTATTACCCCTATGCCTAATGTATCAGTTGCAGGAGTCGGAATGCTGTAAAATTATCTGTTTACCTGTCCTGCATTGTGCTTCCTAACAAACTAGAACATAATATTTTAAAGCAACTTTCTCTTTCGATATACATTGCTCAAAAAATAAGGGAAAAATTTAAATAATACATCCTTGATCTCACTGAATGAAATAGTCTCCTAAAATACTTTGTTCTGTACAAAATTGAATGTGCCGACAACAAAATTATACAATAATCATCAATGGAAATCAAATTTATTAACCAGTGGGGGCCTGGATTTGGAATCACATACAAAATTAAAGTGGAAAAACACACTACAGGCTTATCCAACTTTAATGCAATGTCCTTGCATTAAAGTAGCTCAAAACGAGAACCAGCATTATGTGTGACCTCCTGTATGTTCTCCCTACAATACCTGGGCATACTCCTGATGAGGTGGTGGATGGTCTTCTATGGGATCTCCTCCCAGACCTGAACCAAAGCATCTGCCAACTCCTGGACAGAGTGTATGCAATGCGACTTTGGTGGATGGATTGAGACATGATGTCCCTTATGTGCTCAGTCATATTCAGCTCTGGAGAAAGGGCGAGCCAGTCCTTAGCTCCAATGCCATCATCTTGCTGAAACTGCTGATGCACTCCAGGGTCAACCACACTAGTATATAGTCTCACAAGGAGTCTCAGGATCTCATCTCTGTATCTAATGGTGGTCATGCCACGTCATAAATTCAATTATAAATCAGTGTTGCTTCCTAAGTGGACAGTTTGATGTTCTTACTTGAAACAAACAAACTTAAATGAACTAATTTGGTTTTGTGCTAAATGACAAAAAACATAAAAAAAAAAAACAAAAAAAAAAAACAATATTACTTCATTAGATACATCTACTCATTACTTGTTAACCTTAAACGGGGAATAAGCCATTTAATGGCAACAACTACAAAATAGCAACTTAGAATGTGGCGTGGTGCAAGTAGTTTAGAACGGCCTGTCTGGCATCAGCAACCATCCCACATTCAGTCACTTAAATCCATTTCCTTTAAAAAAAAAGGCCTCCACAGTCACAAAATTTCTATGCAGTAGTGCACCTTTAGGATGTAGGGGGAAAGTAAATTCGCACCATAAATATATAGCTAAAGATCTGCACCACCTGCATGATTTTATTAGTATGGACTAAACTTCTGAAGAGCAGTTTCAGAAACTTCGTTGATTGAAGACCATGCAGAACAGAGGCGGTTCTAAAAGCAAAAACAGAGACCATCCAAGAAGCGGGAAGGTGAACTAATAAAGTGGTCTTTGGGAATTCATTTTACATATAGTTTGAATAAAAGAGGAATGCCTATAATTTTAGCTGAACCTACTTGTGACACTGTAGGGGTAAGTGGAACCTTGCCTTTTTATTTGAACTGTAAAACCAGCCCATATACCTTTGAACTACCTCTGTAACCATGATAGGTCATTTGGAGCTATCTTTTATCAGTGCGTTATTAAAACACTGCCCTATGGGTTAAGAAAGTTGGAACATTTTCCATTTAAAGAACAATCCTTCAGCTTTTCTTCATTCCAAAAGCCATATGCTTACAGTTTTTCCTGTTTTTCTTCTTTTTCAAATCATTAATGATCTTGACAAATAGCAGCTCTATTTATTCTGTTTATCATTTAACAATGTATGCATTTTTTAACCTCTGAAAAAAGCCTGATTGTGGCACTAAGAAATAAACAAAATAGGTAAACGATCATCATAAATATCATCTTAAACTGTGCAAAATTCGTAAATCTAACAATATGGTTCACAGCCTGTTACTGCTTCCTTTCCAAAAATGGAGCCTGTTCCCTCTGCACGGTCAATCACATACACATTGCATGGGAAATTAATTCCATTATTAAACATGCCGCAGTTCAGAAATTTCAATTACCAACCCCAGCATGTGGAAGAGGAAGAAAGTGATGCACGCCTCCTCTAATGCATGAATATTGTATTAGGCCAAGAGAGTAATCAAGGCTGATAGCTACAGAAGTCGAGTGTCTTGAGGTCCATTTATATACATGACTTCTGGCCAGATGGCCACCTTAGACAACAGGTTCATTTATGCAGCCATTAGATACTGAAAATTGTTAAAGTGGTCAAGAGTGTGACAAGCAGGGGCTCCTACACAAAATGGCCACTCCACCTAATGGGCTCTAAGAGGTATAAATGGTAAATGTTACACAAGTAGGCACCTCTTCTTGAAATGAATTAATGCTTCTGACCTTAGTGCTTATTAAGCAAGAATGTGTGATACAGAGAAACACAATGTTTTCACATTTAGACAATGTGTAAAATAAACTAACACTGGTCTGCTTTCAGGGTTACCTATTGTTAAAATAAGTACCTTTTTTAAGCTGTCTTCTGATAAATTGTAAAAACATATGAACACACAGGAACAAAGCATTGCACTTTGACCCCATAGAGGACAAACACTTACCTCTGTTAATTTCCAATTTGCTATTTCTTCATGTTTTGTGGACTTGAGCATTTTTTCCACTTGGGTAAAATGTCCCCTGTTGCCACTGAGCCATGAGTCTGAGAGGGGAAAAAAAAGGTCAAAGCAATTTATATGTGACACATACAGTTTGATCGCTTTGTCATCGCCTCAGGGGCCAAACCTGCCGCTCTCACGACTACTCTACACATACAGACACACACACACACACACACACACAGCTGCTAAGAGTGAAACACACTTAATAACCTGCAAAATGTGCACAGGTGCATGCACAAATAGAAACATCTACCATCTGAATAGGATTGCTGGAGAAAAGGTTGTGGTTCAGTCTAGTTGCATGTCACTGTTTCATGTGTTTTCTGTAATAAACAACATGAAAAAAATCATTGTGCAGAGGTTAAATAAAAAGTAAATCTAAGACTCAAGTTTAGTGATCCATACATTTTTTTGCTGTTCTTTTTTTATTTATGCACTTCTGATGAGGAATGACATGTCTGAAGTTTAAAATCCATCGTAACGTTTAACCATATGGAATATATTTCAAATATTGGGACGAGAATCCATTTATAAAGAAATGTCCAATGTAGTAAATGACATAACCTGTTGGAAAATATCCTGATCTTGCAAAAACCCGTCAATGCAGTTAATGTTTTGCATTTTAATGTTTTAATTAAGTACTAGTTAACTAAGCAGAATGACTGGATTTGTTGGATTTGGCAGGAAACTTTATATTTGGATAATTTTGGACGTACAAAAAAAGTCTGGCCTCCATTCACATTAATACTCAGATTGCAATTAATTTTTTGCCAAGAGTGCCTGTCTGTTGCCTGGGAACTGCGTGCAGCAAAGATGTAGAGGAATTAGTGTAAAACAGTTCTATATATGCAGTGCCATACTCATTCATGTAGATCATTTTTATGTTTACATAAGATCTCTTGCATTTCTTGTCAATTTAATTAAATAAATTATATCAGTTCTTTGCAATGCTTTTCTAAATCATAATTAAAGGAGACAAATCTCAGCAAATTATGTAAAACATTCTAATAAGAGATGAGCTCTAATCTCTTGGTCAGGAGGAAAACAGAGATCACTTATTTATGTCGGTTTTCATTTTATGATCCCATAACTTCTTTGGTTCAGCAACCACCCATCTTTATCTGAAGCAATTTGAAAATCTTGATGTTAAGGTGTTGAGATTCAGCAAACATCCAAGGTTCCCTTGAGACATTAAAATGTCAGGATCTCAGAATGAGCACAGTAGATAAGGCTTTGTAATATTATCAGCAAACTGAACTTATTTACCTTTTATGACAGTATGACCTAAATGAAGTTTGTTGAGATTTTGTGTAGAGCAAACAAACAAAACGTTCATAACTGATAAGCAAGAGGACAATCATAAATGGGTTTTAAACTTTTAAAAAAACTAAACTCTCTCCCCGTTTCATTCAGCTACCTGAATCAGTTCTTTGTAGAGTCACATTGTGCTACAGATATAAATGCCAGACTTTGCGTATTTCTTCTCCATCATTGTTGATCCTGTGTGATCCTGGGTTCTATTATGGCTCGGTCACACACATAACTGACTGGTCAAGGCAGGAGATCACTTTAGTGAAATTTATTATGCATTTCCTCAGGTGAACAAAGATGGCAGGTGCAGAAAATATAAACAATGGACATCCGAGCCAGGTTAAGAAAAAAAATTAGACAACCAGAAATACCTTCTGTTAGAGTCCAATACTTTCAGTGTGACTTCTAAGGAGTCCAACCAGAGACTGACTCCCTTTGGAGCAGAGCCCTGGTTTTAAAGCCACAGGCTCTGCTCACAGAAATTCCAAACAAGAAAAAGAAAAACCTAAGCAATTACTTCTAACTCAGAATGTATAAAATGCAATAAAAAAATGATCAAAAACACAATACTCAATTTAATGGAAAACAAAGGCCGCTTCCCAGTTCTAAAGAAAGCAAGTATGGACTTGTGTTTTCACCAAGTACGTTCTTCGCAAGAACACCAAAAGTCTGGACTCGGGGAGAACAGGACAGATACTGTATGTGTCAGTTGGAACAGAAGCTTCTCGTGATGTCACCACATTGAAAGCTTATCTGGAGCTGCATTTAAACTCCTATTGTTAGTAGTCCTAGATAATGAATTATTATTTTCATTTATTTGGGGAATGGTGATCAACACAGTCAGATAAACACAAATAAAATGGGTATTTTGCCAAATAAAACAAAACCAAAAAATAAAAACCCACCATCAGAGCCACCGGTACTTCACACACAGCTATGTAGAGAGAGGGCTGCTGCAGACGGGCTAACGTTAGCTATGGCTGTGGGTAGCCTCGGCGCTCCGCTGGTTGCCACGGTTCTCTCAACATCGGAACTTTTTTAAAAAACTACGCACTAAATCAGTAAATGGGCCACACAGTGAGGCATAGATGTATAATATTCTCACCTCAAATGATCATAAAACGTACTTTAGTGGAATAATGGCAACAGAAGAATGAACTTTTAGCTTAATACTCTGAGCTCTGTTAGCGATGCTGCTGCTGCTGCGGTGCATGCCGGTATAACTGACAGCCTAGAACGCAACAAGTCTGCTCTGATGCATACTCGGTAAAGAGGGAGGAGCGAGAACAACATCCGGGGAATTTCTCCGTACTCGGTCTCGTGTTCTTGTGAATTGGAACAGTGCTTGGGCCGAGGCTGATGACGTTTCATGAGCACACCAGTACACGAGAACTCAGAAGTACGCATATTGAGAAACAGTCACACAGTACGTTCTGATGACATCACTACATCAGCATATGACGCTCTCCCAGTGCGCCACAATCCGGAAACAAGCCTGCTTGAAAATAGAACCAGGAAAAATGTTTGAAGCTAAAAACGGGTTAGAATGAATGTCAACCGAAACAAGAACACCGCATGTGCACCCACGATGAACTGCAACAATTTAAGTTGCAACAAACAGTAAGTTAGCGATACCTATGTTTGTGTGTATGTGTGGGCGGACGTACTTGCGTCCTGACATGGACTTATAACCTAGTCCCGGCTCGTGATGGCTCCTCCGTCACATCCTGTGACTGAACTTTTGGATATTTTACCTCTGGTAAATTTTAGATGGAGAATGTTTATAAATCTTATAAAAGATCATTAACCGGACTGGAAAGTTCTAATACATAAATATGCTTCAACATAAAGAATTTCATATTAGCTCTCATTTTATGTTTAGATTTTTTGTTTTGCAAGAAGGTAAAGCTTTCAGTCTTTTGTCGCCTTTACTGGGTCCTTTAAAAGGATTGACCTTTAATTAGATTTTATCATCTACTTCAAATGCTTTCACCACAGCATGATGCTACCAATAGTATTCCATAACACTCTTTTCTGTGTTCCCTATTTGGTTTGTAATATACTCTCCCAACTGATGGATGATGAATAAAATAACATACTGTAAGCATAATAATAATAGTATAATACAATTATGATAGCAAGATTTTCCTCAGACATGAGGTGATGTGGTAAGACTTGGAAAAAATGTAACCTGATTTTCTTTCGAAGCACTGTATTTACAGGTCATAGACTTAGACTATTTGTCACAACATACAAAGTGTTGGTCTATTTAGGAATTGTTTTTCTTTTCTGAGAAAGAGCCATTTTAAAATGCCATTGATAAGGCATTAGCACTAGTCTTAGTTCGGACAAGTGTAGATCTGCAGCTCCCATACTATCAATTGTATGAGTTGACAAACTCATACCTCAAGACCAGACCCCTTTGATAGGTTTTAGTATAGTAAATCTTCTTGTGTGTACAGTAACAGACGACATGCATCATTACTTATTGTAGTTGTGTCCTGATGCCCCTGGCAACAGGTAGAAGATGAAGGAAGCTGGAGAACTAGAGGTAGTTACTACCTCTGTGAATACCCATCATACCAATTTCTGCAGTGATTTATGAAGAGTCTTTCCAAACCAGGGGACAAATGACCTTCACATGTAGTTATCAGAAAAAGCTATCAATGGACAGGGATTTCCTCATCGCATCACTCTTTGCCCAGGGGTGCAGACCAGGCTCTTCGTGTTTGTCTGAGTGCAAGTGTGGTGCGTGCTACTGAGTAAAACGTACATTCATTCAAGCCTCAGGGCTGAGAAACGCTGCAGGTTGTGTTCCACACTTGTGCCAGTCCCTGCATGAAAAGCAAGTGTTTGCAAAGAGACCCCAAATAACCAATCCAATTAGAAATAATGAAGCATTTAATTGAGAGGAAATGATTTGATCAACGTGCAGCTCCAGGACACGGATCTTGTAGCAAGTGTGTAGTGTGCCCAAACAGCAAAGACAAACCTCTCTGCTCCACCCATTTGAAATCTCTAATTTAAATAACAAAACACCAGTTGTTGATGCTTGTTCTGGTGGGCTTTTGTATTCTTTTCCCCTGCATCTGATTGAGCTGACCTTCTGTGTGCTGCCACCCAAAACCTGGTCTATGCCACACCAGGGTCCCACTGGTTCTGGATGTACGAGTGCATGCTGTTTCCCACATGACCCCAGATGTTGTATGTCATCATGCCTTACTGCTCTCCATGCACAGCTCTTTCTGACCTTTGCACATTTTTCTTTATTTTACAAGTTAGGTTGTTTTTTTGTGCCTCAAAAGTGGGACTACTAAAATCTAAAATGTAATTCAAACACAATTACTTCATGGTAATGTAAAATTACATCATTCATTATGGTTTAGATTGATATCTTGATATCCAAATATAATCGATCAGTGTGAACTACTGGTCGATGTGAAGTGAGCCAGTAGAGCCCACGTGTGAATTCATTTTGTGCTATAGGTATAAATGCCAGTGTTAATCACCCACTTGTAATCACAGAAATGGCAGATTATATGTGAATATGAATATTTTATCTAATCCTAAATTCCTTGTAATTTAATCTACAAAACTGCAGTATGTGATGCATGCAAAAGTTAGTTTTGGAATTTTTTTTATTTTCTAGGAATAGAAGTAAATATAGGAAGCAGAAGCACAAAATTGATTCATTTATCCACAAGGCTGAACAAAAATGTATTCAGTGAATTTCTTTCAGCACAGTAATAATTGGAAAAAATGTTAACAGCAATTTGTGCTACATGGAATCAACAGTTCAAGGATTTTTAAAAAATGTTTCTTTTTAATAACGCTGCTATAACACTTTTTTCATACAAATGGATTTCTTCTCATTCCATCTTCAAACATATGCTTAATACTGTTAAAACCAAATATTTACATACAATGTTTTCAAATCTGACAACCTGCCTTAAGCGGTTTCGTTTTTAATAACTGAGGGTTTCAAACTTTCGTACAAGTACAGAGTTGGGGGCTCTTTATAGGGGCTATCCAGTGTATGTAAAAGTGGAGCAGGAGTTTGGTCCACATTGCCGCCATTAGGTCAGACTTGTTCCCGATGTTTGTTGGACTCTGACAGGGCTGCACTCTGTTCATAACCTTTATGGACAGGATTTCCAGGCGTAGTCAAGTGGCAGATGGGGTTTGGTTTGGGGACCAGCGGCTCTCGTCTCTGTTTTTCACAGATGACATGGTCCTGCTAGCTCCTTTCCTGCCAAGACTTACAGCATGACTGGGGTGGTTCGCAACTGAGTGTGAAGCGGCCGGGATAAGAATCAGTTCCTCCAACTCCGAGGCCATGGTTCTTGACCGGAAAAAGGTGCCTTATCCCTTTCAGGTTGGAGGAGAGTTCCTGCCTTAAGTGGAGGAATTCAAGTATTTTGAGGTCCTGTTCATTAATGAGGGGAGAATGGAGCAGGAGATTAAGAGACTGACCGGTTGCTACTATAATGTGGTCGTGTGGATGTGGTTGCCACTATAATGCAGACACTGCACTGGTCTGTCCTATGTATATATATA
>JAUZNJ010036532.1:0-11816 GCA_034780135.1 Jordanella pulchra
TCCACTCTGTTTCCTGAGATCCAGGGTCAACGCAGCCGTCTACCAGCAAGTTTTAGAGCACTTCATGCTTCCTGCTTCTTTTGAATGCAATTACTGAAATAAATCTACTTTTTCATGGTATTCTAATTTTATGACCAGCACCTGTAGTGTACAGGCAAGTGACTGCAGGGCAGCTGAGGATTCATTTAACTCCTATCAGGCACCAGACACATGGAGAGCTCAATTGTATTATTCCATGAGTTACTCTGCATCCATGGCGATGTACATGAAGCTAGCAGCTGTGTCCACAGACTGCAGGCATATCCATGTGATATTAGAGCCGTACTCCTGCGAGTCGCAAAGCAGACGTTGTTCCAGGATCTGGCATAAATGCCAACCCGGCCCTTGAAAATCTGTATCCCTTATAAGTAATTGTTACCGTGATCCAAAAGACCTTCTCAAAATTTTAACTCAAATTTTTAGTTTATCTTTCTCATTTAGCTTAGCTTAGCTATATCAATATCAAGAAACAAGTGAATGCCAGGGATGTATAAGGACATTGTACAAGAAGAAAATACAGAAAAGTGAAAGATTAAAAAGGGAAAGAAATTAAGAAACTGATCAATTTGATCAACATTTTGTTTTCACTGCTTTTTTGTTTTACACATTCCTGTATTCTGATTCAGTTTTGGGTTGGGTGTGGTGTTTGTGTTTGTTTTTGTTTTTTTTTTTTTGCTCTGAATTAAATTGGGTCTTCAGTGAGAGGGCACATCATTGTTTAACGGACGGCTGATTAGCTGCTGGGTGGAGCATCATCAGATCAATCCTGAAAGCTAGCCTGCTGTAGCAGGTTTGCCATTCAGAGTACATTACCATGGTGAATAGACTAGCTAAGAATGACTTCAGCTTCTCGGTAACAGAAAGTAAGGGATGAGGCTAAAGTGGTCTCTCGCAAACCCAGTAATCCTGCTTCGTGGTACAGGCCTCAGCAGTACCGTCATTGCAGATATCAGATGTGTTGTTCACACACTGCACAGATATTGGAATCTGTACTTTGTCAGCCAAACCCATTTCCACAGGGACAGATAAAAACTTTCAATAAACCACAAATTACATATCTTACTTGCTATCCATTTAAACTATTTTCATTAAGACTAAATTATTCACTTACATATATTAAAAAGAAGTTAATGTAAGTTACAATACTATTTTTAAAATGTCCTGTAAATTTCTAAGTAAATGCAGAGGTTATATGATCGACATCACAGGAGGTGTGTTGGAAGACCAAAGGAGTATATGTAGTAAAATGATTTAAAATTGTTGAAATGCAGAAAATTAGAGAAATTCTGTTGGGCTCTGAATTTCTCTTCGGGGATCAATAAATTATAATGGAATTGAATTTAGCAGCTTAGCCCTCAAATGCATTTGATGCCATTTTTTATCTGGGGTGGGGGTGGTGCAGTTTAGAGTACCATAATGATGTAATTTTAAATGCTAAAATCTGGCAGTTGACCTCTAAACTACTTCTGGCCTCCCCAAACATCCACCCCTGTTCCAGCTATCAGAAGTGCCCCTGTGTACAAAGACATCCTGTTTGCATGAGTTAACACAACAAACAGGACTGTGAACTTTGTCAATACCCGATTAATGTCCCCGTTGAACCACAGATGACAAACCAGTAACTTTACTGTATTAAATTGGGTTTAAGGGGAAGAAAAAAAAATCCACAAGTTTAAAAACAAGGATTGATCTTTATTAAACAATTGCATGCAATTCTAACTTCTAGTAAGTAACTCCTTAAGCTTTATTCACCCCAATACTTGCTTTACCAGTTAAAAACTTTATTCCTAACCCTAAAAGTGATATATCACAAGACACTTGCAGCGGTTCCTCTATCGGTGTAGTTAAAGCAGCTATTGAGTCTTTAAGAGCTTAAGACATTTAGAAGAATCTGATTTTTCCTGGGCACAGTTGCACTGGAGCAACAGGATCATTTGGAGCTGCAGGAGCATCACCCACAATCGATGCAGGGGCCTCCCTCTTCACCAAAGCGATGGGAACCTCTGTGCTGGATGAGGAAGCATCTGAAGAAGAGTCGTCCGAAGCTGGAGAGTGATTGGAATGACCATCAGTAGAGACATTTAGAGCGGGCGCAACAGGGACCACTTCAGCCGACTCTGCAGATTCTGCTGACAAATAGCCACTCATGTGGGGGTTGTGGTGAGCCGTGAGTTTGTGGTGTCCGAAGCCGTGCTTGTGAGAAATTCTACCCGAGTGGACGTGAACTTGTGGTGGCAAGACAGGCATTGCAGTACTGTTGGCGTCTACAACTGGCATCTGAAAATAGAAAGATGTCTTTTTTAGTTTTTGGGTGTATCATATCAACCAAAATTGTAAAGATATTAAAAGTATTTTACCAAAGTGGAAAACATCTTGCAGTTCACGCTGGGATCGTCTATCCCTTCAGAAGTACAAATTCCGCGTGCCTTCAAAAAGAAGTTAGTATATTGTATTTATGGTGTTATTTACCCAACAAAACTCACAGAAACTCTTGTAATCTCTATTGTTCTCATTTGTACTTACAGCCATAGTGTCATTTAGAGGCATGCAAGTGTCGTTGACACAACTGGCCTCGATTACAACGAATTCTGTGTTGTACTTCTGCCCGCCAGACACAACCTGAGACATTCAAAGGGTTATTGCATGTCTGAACATGTGGTTTCATGACTTTGACCAATAATCCATGAAGATGCATTGAGACGCACCTGTAAAGACATCCTGCCAACGTCCAAAAGGGTGTATGTAAGATTCTGTGTCGCATTGTTAAGTTTATTGAGTGAGGCCTTAACAAACTCCAGCCCTTGTGTGTGATTCAGGGGAAGGAGGGAAGAGCAGCCGGGGCACGTGTCCTCTCCTGATTCTGGATATCAACCGAAAAAACAGAACCCCCAACTCAATAACTCGATGCTGGTTTTGGTATATCACGGGATGCATTTGGCTTCACCCTTACCTTCTGTTTTGCATTTGAAAGCAGTGACGGTTAGAACACCGGCAACCTTCTTTAGCACCACGTCACAGTCCCCTTCAATCGCCTACGGGAGCACAGAGTCAGTCCTAATGACGGCTAAAGGAAGCTTCACTGTATCTGATGAGGAACAATAATCCACGTCCTCACCGTCAGATGTTTGGGCCTCACTGTGCAGTTGGCAACCGGTGTGGGGTCCAGGACATGACAGTCTGTCTCCAGTAGGTCAATTTCCAGAACATATGTGTTGTCTCCATCAGGCTAAGTCAGATTAAAATAAAGACAAAAACTTTTCAACATATATCAGTATTTTTCTTTAGTTCTTAGATCTATAGAAATGTAAAAAATATAACTTCTCTAGTAAACTGGTAATAAACCCGCTGACTTACCACGGAGTGGATCTTGATCTCTTCGATCCTGTTCAGTGCATACTTGTAACCATGGGTGTGTTGTGCGTTCAGGTAATCCCGAGCCACCATGGCTGCCTCCTCTGCCTCAGGGGAGTCGCAAGCAGGCAGGAGCACATTCATCTGAGCCATTATCCCCCCCAGTAGTCCCAAAGCCACAGTAATGCTCAAGAGATGCATTTCTATAAATGTATCAGAGAAAAAGGCGAGCAGAGAACAAAAAGAAGAGACAGAGCTCTGGATGCCTGTGTTGTATTTATGCTGTGCTTTAAATCCATCCAAGTTAAACACAGTGATCACCCCTCCTCCTGCGTCACATGTGGGCTGCACCCGACATCAGGGGACCTGCCAAGATAAATGGAGACAAAGTCTAGGTTGGAACAAGGGACCACCAGTTCAAATAAGACATAGCACTTTTACAATAAAGGTACAAATCATTTACAGTTTGAAACATACAATCCAGGACATGAAACCATTTCCTGTTCCTCATTGGCTGAAGATCGATCCACTCCTGGATTTATGGAATTACTGAACAAAACAGATGATCTGTTAATAAATGTCTGGCTGTAGTTACGTCACACTTTAGCTGAAATCTGTGTCATTCATGGTTTCTAAGAAGGCTTGAGGTTCAACTCATTTCAGGCTGCTCTTTGTGGACTTTGCATGATCTCCCCATGCATGCACTTTTATCCAGCAGGGGAGAACTGAAATAAAAACTCCCACTGAACCCAGTTAACTGGAGGTCTAAGAAGACAATCCCCACAAAAAGACACGCACTGGTCCAGAAATCCTTTCCATGTCACTTCAGCGCTGTTAAATCTTCAGAGGGGCCAGTTGCAGCAAATGAAACCTTTGCATTATCATTTCATTTACAGACAGCACACTGCTCTCCTGTTTTAACTTTGCTCCCATTTATTTAGCAATTCTACCCCCTTTGTGCAATTAAAAGAACATTTTTCACTATTTCATGACATGATATGTCCTATTTATTTTTAGGGGCCAACAGGGGCCAGTCCCCCTGCAGAACTGGTTCTGGTCTCTGTTATTACTATAAACACACGCATCAAAAAGTAGATACATTTTTCTTAAAGGGAATTCACCCTTGATTTAAGGAGGTACGATGTTTTGCAGATGGAATAAAATGATTTATGTTTAAACTGAGAAAACAAATCTTGATCTTCTTATTTCAATTTCAATTTTATACAAACTAATTATCTTATTTTAAGAGCCAAAATGCTCATTATTTTAACATATAATCTTATTTACCTGCTAAAAGGGCAAATGCACTTATTTTAAGAACGTTTTTACTTTTTAGATTTGTTTTTGCAGGTTAAATAAACTAATTCCTTATGGTGATATGCAATGAGTGAATATGTACTGTGATTGATTTGTCCCTTTGACTATTGTAATGTTCTTTCCTGACTATTACAATTATTTAGTAATTACAGTCAGTTTTAAGCTTTAGGAGTACAAAGAAAGGATTACAGTTTTTGTCTGTCTGAGCATTAGTCTGGGACCTCGACTCACTTTGTCTAACAAACAATGCACTCTTGCTTCAGTTTTTTTATGTCTGTGTTATTCTTTAGTTCTGTGGCCCACCTGGTAAATTTCATCTCAAACTGCCACTGGATGGGATTCCTGAAGTATGTAGAGGGCCAAGATATATCATGCATTACATGATGTAGAAATAATGTAAAACAGGGGAATGTCCAATTTAATAAGTAGATGTAACATTAATTTATAAGATGGATTTTGGTCAAATCCGCCATTAAATATTTAAATATTCAAATTAAATAATTTCAAACTCATTTAAAATTATCGATAAGTTAATTAAAGGTCATTCAAAAGAAATACATTTATTTCAAGATTGATTGAATTGCTTAACTCTATACTTAAGAATATAGAGTCGAGTGATTATATGTGTTTGTAGGAGGTTCCCAGTCTGTTGCAGTGCTGTTTTTGGAGTCACAGGCTAAAATGTATGAGAACCCCTGGTCTATTGGATGAAACAGGGGGTTAGGCTACGTGTATCTGCTTTGGAAAGATTTACTTTTAACTTGATAGTAACAAAATGTTCTAAATGTAAAGAAACACCAGGCAGAGTGCAGCTTCTATGGAAAGGAGAGGAAACTCAAAGACATTTCCAGCAATAATTAAAAAAACGTTACTGTTAACATGTGTTAGGATTTACTGACACATATTGTGGTAATTAAACCAATGCTGACTGATACATCGTAGCCAAAGCCACCTTGGGGCACGCTGGCAGAAGCAGGGCTGCCATGGACAGCTGCAACAAGGCCTTCTGAACACCATCAACACTTCAATAAGGTTAGTCAGGTGTTTTGCCCAATGATACAGTTACTAAACTGGGATTCAAACCGGCGACGCTCCTACTGTAGAACTTCTGCATCGTAAGCCATGATCCAAAAATCCACTGTTTCTATTTCTGAGAGAAACTCTGCTAATTGTTTATTTTAAAATCAACACTGAGAGATGCATTCAATAACCATAAACTAACAGGAGACTAAATAAAACAGTAACAACTTTTGCACATTTGCTGAAGGCATTGCAGCAGGGAGTTTGAAAGTGTGGTCCTCTGAATGTGCAACCCCTGCCATGGGTGTAGAGTGTAGAAAATCTTCTCTGCAACCACTGGTTCATGCTGAAGGAAACTAATTGATGAGCTCAGCATTTGTAGATGTTTAAAATACTTTTAAGATTAAAAGTAAAATCGGTAACAACACCAATTCCTTTTTCATTCATCGCATTTTGGAGCAGGTAACCAATGAAAATAAGCTACAATAGAAAAATATGATCTTTTCCATCATTTTCATCATTAAGAGTAACATTTTGGACTAAGACCAGCCTCACCAATATTCATTTCTATATAGGGAGCAAAAATACAAGTAAGTAGTACTGGTTTGATGATAAAATACAAACCTGATGTTATATTCTATATTAGTCCATCTTTAAATCCTCCATAGTCATGCATTAACTCATGCTTAGTAATTTTATCTTGGTTACATGCTCAAACAGCCCTGTTGTGTAACCAGCTGTCTGTCTCCACCGAGGTCAGAGAGGAGCTTTACGAAGCGGGGCCTCTCAGTTAGAGGGGACACAACGACTGAACTCTTCAGAAGAGGATGTTTGTCGATGGCAGGGGGCATATTTGAGGGCCAGCGACACTCACCGCTGCTGTCTTGGATGTTTGTTTTGTCCAAGACCATCTGCACAACACACAAGCGTCACTCCAGGTCAGGAGCCGGCTGCAAACAGAGGTAGTGATCTAATTCTTCCTGGTAAAATTCCAGCCGCTTTCTCACATTGGATAGCGGCTAGTAATGCAGAGTTTGGGGTTTTCAAATAAATGGACAGTTCTGGAACAAACAAGTAATAAAAAAATGTTTTGGCTTACTGATACATTTAGGCACGATAGGAAAACCAGCGTCTTCTAAGATGAGAAAAGGCACATTTCAAATCTCAGCATTGCATCTAAGAACTTTCTGGAATCACAAGTTTCAGCGTATTTGGACTTTATGTGATAGACCAAATGAAAAGAGATCATAATTGTAAAGTGTGACCACAATAAGGCATGGTTTCATTTCAAATAAAAATATAAAAAGTTTGGCCTGTTTTTTATCAAGCCCCTCTTGAGCCAATATTTTCAGAAAGTAGAGTTAAGTATAAAGGTAGTGTTCCCTGAAGGAGAGTTACCATGCGACTTCTAGCAGCAGTGCCTATATTCTTAATCGAATCACTGTCAGTAATGTAGCTATGCCCGTAGTAGAGTGTACTGTCTAGGGTTATAGTTCCAGTGCTATGCAGATGACACACAGCTGTACACTACGGTGACACCAGATGACTAGTGTTGTCGTCAAAACCGCACCAACAGAGACCAGAGAGGACCAAGACAAGACCAAGACATTTCAGAGGCCAAAACCAAGACATAGACCTAATATGGGCTTGTTTTGGTCTCAGCCTCTAAAGGTATTGGCCTTGTCTTGGTCTCGGTACTCCTTGGTCTTGGTTGATGTGATCTTGACCACAACACTACAAATGACTATAAACCTATTTAAGTGCTGGGTAAATGATTAGAAGTAATCAACACGTGGATGTGCCAACGTTTTCTTCAGCTGAATCAAAACTGAACCAAAGCAATAGTTTTTGCACCAAAGGAAGAGTGTTCAAAGGTTAGCAAACAGCTTCACTTACTACAGCCAGTACCAGTAGAGAAAAATGAGTAATGAAAACTTCTGAAAATTGTAAGAGTGGAATATAGTCAGGCTAAATGGAGATGCTGGAAATGGGTGCTAAGTCTTTTAGCTACACCAGCCTTGCACGTCCTGCTCAACCTTCCCCATTACTCTAGGCATAGAAGATGGAATTCAATTTAAGAGGTTTTCTGAATGTATTTTAGGACTAAGTTAAATGTTTTGTGAAACTATTAAAGAATATATAAAAAGGACAAACTTTTTGAAATATCACCACAAATTTTACTTCATTTGAGAATGAAGAGTCTCATAATTATTATTCGAAAGAAACGTAATTATTCGTAATCTCATTTTGGACTGAGGTCCTGGGTTTGAATCTAACTCTTTGGTTAAACCAACATCCTCCTCCAGTCCAAAATATATAACTGTTGAGTTAACTGATCTCTTGAAATGGCCTTCAGAATGGATTTTCTATACGCATGGTTGTTTGTTTCTGTGATGCCCTTTGATTGACTAGTGACCTATCTAGGGTTATCTGTTTGCTGAACTCTTATCCTACGACCGCTGCAGATAGACACCAGCCCCCCTGCAAATCTGCACGGATAAGAGGATAAAACACAGGCAGATGGACGGATCATGACATCATAAAACACATCGACAATAAATTTGTTGGTTGAAACTCCACAAATCTCTAATTCCACTACTTTTCAAAGGTGCTCCCTCTCTTAGATGAAAACCTGCTGAACTTCACCAAGTCATCATACCATGTCTAGCTGCCTAAATTTATTTTGGTTCTGGCATGTAAAAACAAATAACCAAAGATGTTCCTTTCCCACAGAGCTGATGAGATTATCTAGCATGAAAAGTGTCCATTTTCTGGGTTCTACCTCCAAAAACACTGACAGCAAACACCCACCTCTGAGTAAGTCTACATCAAAGCTTCACAAGGTTAAAGTGGCAGACACATCTGAGCATCTGCTGTTTTGAAGCCAGCCTGAAGCAAGTTGAACAGCTGCAAAGAAAGTCAAAGGGAGGTTGAGCAGGATGGAGAGGAATGATCAGAGAAAAAACAAAACTAGTGAAAATCTGGTCTGAGACTAAATATATGGAAAATGTAACACCCTTCTGATAAATATAAATACATTTTAATAAGAAGTCATGTTTAAGGAAACCCTCTTTTATTTCCTAAATGAATTGAAAAAAATCATAGACTTATACAAACATGAGTTCAAAATTACAGCATTTATCATGGCATAATGCACATAAATAAGGAGTGATTATTTTCATTTCTATTTTAAAGCTGGGTACGAAAAAAAAAGATTAATTCTCCCACAAAAATATAAACTGGAAAATGAAAAGCAATCTGAATACTTACAAATAAAAGCTTTAATTAACTTTTAAAAGGTTTTTACTGTAGTTTATTAGCAAATCTATCTTCAATATGTGCTGCGTACTCTAAAAACCAGGGTTGTTTAACTCCAGATCTCAAGGCCTGATGTCCTGCAACCTTTAGATATGTCTCTGCTTCAACACAACGTAGTCAAATAATCTGATTATTAGCAGAACTATTAGCCCAAACACTCTAACTATACATATTTACCCCTCTATGAGTATGAGAGGGCCAAATAGGTACTCTGGGGTTGGAGAGGTAATTATAAATTATTTAACTGGTAATTAATTAATTAACTGGGACATAATGGGCTACATCATTGATATAACCTGTGATCTATTGTTGGGTTTGCTGTCTCACTGTTAAAGAAAACACATTTTAACTAAAACCATTTTAACTACTTCACACATGTGCAGGATAATAAAAAGGTGGATTATTTTGAAACTTATGTTTAAAGAAAAAAAACTTTTTTCAGCACAGACACAGGAGCTAGACGATGGATCATTGATCACAAAATTTCTGTCTTTATTGCTGAAAAAGTCACCTGCACATTGAATTGTGGGTAAATACTTTGGTGGTCTGCGTATTGTTCATAGGGTATTCTACTAGCAACTCCAGTGCTGCACATATAAAACTAAGAACTTTGCAGCAGAGTTTAACAAAGGATAACAACAGAAAAAGCAATACATGCAGTGAAATAAAACAAATTAAAAGAAAGGAGACCAGAAAAAACAACAAAAAAATAATAATCTTTCACTTGTTGATACAAGACCAAATTTGCCACAAATAATGTTAAAGATATACCTTTTAATAAAAGAACTTTGCCCAGCTGAACATCCAACATGGCCGCCTGTTTTCAAGATGGCTGCCTTGTCAAATGCAACAAAGGGTTTTCGAAGTAGAACTTGAATGAACAAAAATGTATTAAATATCCCAGCATCAATATGAATGTATTGAGACTGGAAGAACTGAATAGTGTGAACTGAATTCCAATATCACCTCCAATTTACAGAATGGTGACAATAACCTGACTTAAAATGACCTTTTTCCCCTTTTGTCTAAGATTTCTGTAATGATCTTGAGTAAAATTCCACAGATATGTATTTTTTACTTTGAGTGTGATCATTTTAGATAAGAGACTATTTCTAAGTAGTAATAACACTTTAAAATAACTTGAATTATCTCTGAATTGATATTAATCTCCAGCAATCCAAACAAACATGATAAACAGGTCAGCCATCGTCTCACACACATGACATTTGGAGGGACAATGAAACTTCTAGTTCCTCAGTTACCAGTTCCAGGACCTTGGGTTGTCAATGGATCTGGTGATGTTTCCACTGTTCAGGTCTTTCAGAGAGGCTAACTTCAACCCATATTGTTGAGCACTGTCTGCTCTAATCCCCTTCTTCTTTGCAAATAAGAATATGAAGTATACTCCCCCGTTCACCTCAGAGAACTCACAATCACTTCTCAGCCATAGTCATTGACTAAGTTCATGAGCAGCCCAATGCAGCTGTTACAGGTGATGGTAGTGCCACCCGAGTTACTGAGGAACCATCTGCACTAAGGTGGTGGATGGTGTCTGGACCAGAAGTTATCCAGTTAGTCAACTAGAATAAATTGGCATCTCTAGTCAGGGAAGCAACTGAAGATATCAGGCATCACAAGCAGACCAGTCAGTCTCCAACAAGTTCCAGAGGTTATTTGTTTTGATGGAGGATCTAGAAACCTTTCCAGGAATAGTTCAAAGATCTGCTCACATTAAACACAGAAACCATCACACATCTGCTGAGCTTGAAAGAACTTCTTTGAGTAAGGTCAAGTTTCCTTCAGGGACTTTTTCAATGGTCTGGGTAATGAGACTTCTTTCTATTTTGATTTAAAAGGAGTCAAAAATATTTACTATTTTTGAAAGTTGAATGTATATTGAAATAATATTTCAAATAATATTTTAGCTTTACTTATTATTTCAACAACTACAAAAATAGTATTTTTGTAAAACTCAACACATAACTTTGGTACAACTGAATTTATTGACCATAAAGAAAGGCCTTATATCTGCAGTCACTTTAGTTCTTACAGTTGTAATAACCAACCCAAAACCTATAATTATACCTTCATAAATTGAGTTAAGTTTTATTTATGAAATTGTTAGCTAGTTGCCCATATTACTACTATATTTGAATATTGAGTAAAACGTATTATTTTTAGTCACAGTGTTGCATCTGTGGCCACACCAACCATCAAATGGCCAACATGTGAAGTCGCATTTACCAAAAAAACTTCAGTGACGTCGAGTGGTCGTCCAACTATCACCTTTTCTTTATCAATTCAGTTTTGTTGCTTTTTTCCAGGGTAAATAATTTTTACTTTAAGTAAAACGAAACAAAAGTTACCAAAAATGCAAATTTTCAATTGCAACACAATAAAATTTCAATTTAACTAAACAAGGTGGACACTTCAGTTCCTGCAGTTCAGAGCTGTCAGTGGGTCTTGAACTGAATTTCTTGTAGAACCACCGCTGGTCATCAAATCTGGTGCTTTACTTGATATTGCAGTTTACTCTTTTTACTTCGTTGCAGGACCTAAGTAATTCTTTTGAGGATCTGTACTTTTGTAAATGTTTTTGAATCAATCATTTTACTCATAATTTGTTACAATAGAGACATAAATTTGTACTTTTTACTTCGCTTTAAAATCTGACACATTGTTATTCACTATCTATCTGTCTATCTATCTATCTATCTATCTATCTGTCTGTCTGTCTGTCTGTCTGTCTGTCTGTCTGTCTGTCTGTCTGT
>JAUZNJ010036533.1:0-11816 GCA_034780135.1 Jordanella pulchra
ATATATATATATATACAGCTAAAT
This sequence comes from Jordanella pulchra, assembly GCA_034780135.1. Taxonomy (NCBI): domain Eukaryota; kingdom Metazoa; phylum Chordata; class Actinopteri; order Cyprinodontiformes; family Cyprinodontidae; genus Jordanella; species Jordanella pulchra. The sequence continues at coordinate 25 of JAUZNJ010036533.1, forward strand.
CAGATTGTGGATATGTGGGAACCTGGAAACACGTGCTCAAAAATAAAATCTTTACCCATTAAAGAAAAGAAAAAAAAACCTTGAAGTATTCTATAAATAAAAAGGGGTATTTGTTGCTCTGTCTGTAGACGTTCGAAGTTGTTTTCTGACTCAGGGCTCCTGTTACTTTACTGTAACTTCATGATCATTTTAATTCATGACATTAGCAATGATTAAACCTTTTTTCATGTTTGTTGATCACATAAAATCCCAATAGCATACATTCAATTGATAGTTGTTATGTGCTAAAATGCTGAAAAGTTTAAGGGGATCAATTGGTTTGTTACACAACGTTGGAGATTCTGATACCAACTCTATAGAGCTGCATTTGTACCATTTAGTCTTACATTTCTATAGATATTCAGCAACAAGACATCATTTGCATGGCTTTTCTTTAACCCCAACATTCAAGGAAAAAAATTCCCCATCTAGATGTGGATCCTAATGAAGGGCAATGGAACAAAAAGCTGGGCTAATATGACTGTTTGATATGTGATCAATAGTGCGGTAGGGTGTAATTTGCACTCACTGGTCCAGCTTCCCGGTCTGCTCAGTCAAGACAGAAAATGTCCAACACATCCAGAGAGTGTGAAGCAATGCAGCCAGGGCAAGTAAGGACAAAAAAATAGACATAATCATAAAGTTATTCACAATGATGACAATGTGCAGAAATATCCCCAAGGGGAATTATCAGCAGCAACTATGACTGTCTTGACAAAACTCCAAGAAAAAAAAAAAAAAAAAAAGAAATCAATCATCAGACTAAACCAGGCCAAGATTTTATGCTTGCTCTCCTCCTACATCAGCATAGTTTTTTGTAGTTTAAAAATATTCTCCAACTCCTGACTGAACAATAGTCTCATTTAATGTCAGGCGTGATTTAAAGCTTACCTCTGTGGTGTTCAGCAGCAGCAGCAGAGGCTGCTGCTGCCGCCTCTAGGTGTGCCCTCTCATCTTTGGCTGCAAGCTGGGCCCCTAAAGCACCGGACAGGGCGAGCAACCCGGACCCTCCGCCGAGCGCCAGGCTGGGGTGGGGCAGTCCAGATGGATGTGGGCCTACTGGCAACCCCTGAGCATGCTGGGAGATGTGCTGAGCCTGAAGCTGCTGCTGTAGATGGCGAAACAAATACAACCCCAAAGAGCAAGAGAAAGAAAAGAGGAGAGGAACTTGGGTGACTTACATGGAGTGAAGGAAGTGGTTTCACTGGAAGTAATTAAAAAGAAGAAAAGGAGGAAGGAGGAGGAGGGAACTAATTGCTGCGATGTGCACATAAGGAGACATGCCAAGGTCAAAGCAGTGGCACAATTAAAAGCTCTAGGGTGAAAATTTAGAATAAAGAAAAACAAAACTGATTAAAGCTTTGAAATAACACAAAAGCTTTTAATGTTTGCAAAAATACCAGCAAACATTTCATTTGACGAGCATTTTGGGAGCATTCAAGTTTCTGGAAGTGATGCTCGAATCTGATCAGACATCAAACCTTAACTGATAAAGTTTGAAAGGGAATAATGAGCCGATAGTCAGCACATTTAAGAAGAGTCAAAAAGTAGATTTGAGCTACAAGAAAGAAAAGAAAATAAATACGGGAGTATAAGGTACACACGCTCTGAGGCAGAGGGGGGAGCCCACGTACCCCTATGGAAGCATTTAGCTCCCCCATGGTCACCTGTTTGGCGCGCTCCATGGCCTGGACCACCTGCTGCTGGTGCTGCAGAACAAACCAAGACATCAGTTAAGTTAAAACTCTGTATTCAAAAATATGTGCATCTATATGAATCAAAGTTTTTAAGTGATTATATACAGTATGTCGAATGTACGTTCACATGGTGAAATTTATTTATAAATTTCGTTATATGCATAATCATAATGCCAGTAAGCTTTAAATACTCATGGCTTACAGCTAATTCCAACCCTTACTTCAGTTTGTTAGACTTAAACAAATAGTCTAACACTTGAAAAATCAAACTCAAAGATTTGAATGCAGAAAATGTAGCCTCATATTATGCTCTGGTGGCAGTTTAGCCTCCACAGCAACTTTAGACTATGAAAAAAAAAGAAAACTGTCTGTTCACAGAAAATAAACAAAGCTTGAACAATCCTTAAAAGTTTAATGGAAGGAAAACATTGTAGAAAATTTGTTTAGACAACAGGGATACCCGTTTTAAGGGATTGTGAAACAAAGGACATTCAAGACTTTGGGGGAAATTCAGGCGCTGAAGTCAGTTCTTCACCAAACAGATGAATCTACATCAGAGGCTGTGACTGCACCATTCAATTAGTTAAACACGTCATCTGTAATCAGAGGAATCTTACCAAGGATAAGGAGATGAAGAATTAAAGAGTCCAAAAGCACTCGTCTTATTTGTTAGAGGAAATTTAGCATTTCATTAAAAAAGTTAATATCACAGAAATGCAGAGGAACAGAATCCAAGATGCTTTAGTTTCCAAACTCATGGGTGATTTGTGGAGCCTTGTCATCTGCTGGTGTTGGTCCAACCAGTTTCATAAAGTCCAAAGTCAACGTAGCAGTCTACCCGAAAATTATAGATGTTATGTTTCTGTCTTCTGACAGCTTTTATGTATAAGTTGATTTAATTACCCACCTGGAACATTGAGTCACAGACAGTCTGCAAACTAGCCTGATCTACACCCCTAAGAGAAACTATTGGGTTTGTATAGAAGGATGAGAGATGAAGAAGAACCAATAACGCAAAGAAGTTGAAGGTTGCTATTAAAACGGTGCTTCATGGACACCTTAGCAAAGGTAAAGATTGATCACCTGCTTGCTGTTCAGTATGGAAACAGAAATTCACCCTAAAAAGGATCCCATAATCATGTAATAAGCGCATATTATTTACAGTAAACAGATGTGCTTTTATGGAAATCAAAATTCTGCAGCTATTGAATATTCTTCACATTTTTACAAAAATAAAAAAAGGGTTTAATTTGCTGCAAGCCATAATCCTCAAGATAAAGAAAAAAAAAAACTCCCTAAATCCATAATTCTGTGTTCAATGAACATAGATGAGTTTCACTTTTTTCCACTAAATTATTAAACTAGATTTGTTCAGATATGCTTCTATGAGCCCATGGACTAAACACTGTGATGCATTTCCTTAATTCCTTGCCGTCCATCTGCAGCTCTGCGTATGTCTGTGAGAGATATTAATAAATATGTGCATGGACATTTTTCTGTCTAGGTTCCTGTCACAAAACAAAGACAGAAAACTGAACACACAGTTTGTGTGTGTGTGTCCGTGGTGGTGTCCTACCTCCTGCGACAGGTAGGGGATGAGCTGAGCACAGATCACGTTCAACCGCTTGGCAATCTCCGTCTGAAAGAGCGAGAAAAAAAAAAACAAAACAAAAACATACTGTCACTTTGATGAATAAACACACAAACGATCACACACAAAGATTGAGCATGAACACAAAGAAAACACGCACACACTGGGAGAGGTTACACACACACACACACAGCTTTGGCCTGCCTCTCTCAGGGCTGGAGTGGTAAATATTTCAGCTGCTTACATCTGGTCCATGCAAATGGAAAGTCTGCCAGAGAGTTTGGCTAAAATATTCATGCACAGCATCTGCTGTGGCCGCAACCAGCCCACACAGTGTGCGTAGGTGTGTGTGTGCAAAGACAAGAAGAGGAGACGCAACAAACCCCATCTTGTGTGTATGGTCTATCCTTTTGTCTGTTTTGTCTCCTTGTTTTTATTTATGCATGCATAGTTTTGTGAGAGTGTGTGTGTTTCCTGCTCGGAAAGAGGTGGACGGGGTGGGGGTGTGGGGGGGTAGTCACTCGTTAGTGCTGTAGGTGTGCGTCTGTATGGATACGGTCTGGTCCACCGCCAACAGAACAGAAAACTTTCCCTCCATCTTCCGACTCCATTTAATGGCTCCTTCCATCCGTTCTTTCTTCCTTCCCATTAGGAGAGTAATCAGTGTGACGTACGTCGTGGCGTTATTTCTAACACACACCAACAAGTTCAGTTGTTGGTCCGGGGAGGCTGTTGGGCCCAGTAATGACATGCATGTAGAGATCATGACAGCATCATTATAGCTGCAGGCTGTTTATCTTGTTGACAGCTACACTTTGAAGTGTGTGTTTGTGTGCGGGAGAATGCATGCGCATGTGTGTACGCCCATTTCCACCCTGCCCACACACACCGAGACACACTCATCCTCTCTCTCTTAAGTGATTTATTGATGGCGGACTGAACTTCCACCCTTCTTTTTTTCCTTAGGCTTCCTCTCTCCTTTCTCTGACTAGCCTCATCTCTCCCCATTTCAGTCCCAACCCCTGCCCTCCTTCCCTCCAACCTCTGAATCCATCACCCCCCCCACCCCCAGGGACACAATGATTTCTTGTTAGAGAACTTCAGCTACTAAATGACATCTTCTAGAGAGGGAGGGAGAAAAAGGAGAGAATGTGAGCAATCTACAGGAGGAGAATAAGAGGGAAGAATGAAATGGGAGAGGGGAAATGAAGAGAGGGGGCAGAGGAGAGAAACGAGAAGGAAAAAGGGCATGTCGGGGTCGAGGAAATGACTGCTGCTGAAGGACGGTTGCGGGATGGAAAGAAAAGAGGAGCAGAGGGAAGGAGGTGGAGGAGGGGAAAAAAACAGACTGGGTGGAGGAGGGAGGAAGGGGAAACGCAGCGTCGGCGGCGTGGCGTCAAAACTGAAGCGACTGAGAGGGTGAAATAAAGAAGGGGAGCGGACAAAGATAGAGAGTAGACAGCAGGAAGCCAGTGACCTGATTTAAAGTGAAATTCAGCATGGACTGAATATCTGCGAAGGAGGCCGGGGTGGAGGAGGGGGCAGCGACAAATAGGAGACAGAGGAAGAGAAATCAATGGAGAGGAGGAGAGATGGGATAGCGTAAATAAACAAAAAGATAAAAGAAATATTTGAAATAAAGAAATACAAATACAAAAAAATAGGAGTAGAAGAAAAGCAAAATGCAGGAATGATGGGAGGATGGAGGGGGAGGGATAAACTAGGATTAATGATGGGCAAAAGGAAAGGGCAGAGCGCTCTCATCTATCTGTGGAAGAGAAATAAACTCTGTTTGTGGATCTTATTGACGCCTCCACAGCAGAGACGTGCTATAGAGGACTGACATTAGCAATGCAAAGAGAAAAACACTTTTATTTTTGGAAACAAGAAAGAATGTCAGTCAAGATGCAAGAGGAGGGATAATAAGGCTTTGGGGGAAAAGAAAGAGCAGCAGACCTGGGGGTGACTCACCTGTTTGTGCATTTCAATGTTAAGGCCGTAGGACATTTCATAATACTGCAACAAAAAGAAAAGATCAGTTATCCATAATTATATTTATAAAAAAGAAAGCTACACTATTTCTTATGCTGGAGGGTTTTTATTTATAAACAGGTGATTACTCATCTATAGCAGAAATATACAGAGGCTTAAAGTTTCATCTCTCTTGTTAAAAACTATATGCAACTTTCATGAAATAAGTTATCAAACAAAGATTTTCTCCTACTGCCAAATGCTTATATTAAAAGTCAAAAAGTAGTCCAAAAAACACACTACAGCACGATAAAAAAACAATACTCAGACATAGTATTAAAGATAAACCTAACCAATGATTATTTTGTACAGTGGTTCTATTAGTGCAACATCTTAATTTAAAGTCACTGTTTCAATATTATGTGTATCCTCAAGGACCGTAATGACCTGGTCAACGCTGGTTTGTTCATGCCAGGTATTAACATACATCCTAGTGACAGATTACTTTTCCTTATGTTGCATTAAAAAAACCTAAGTACGAGTCAGCGGAGTAACAAACAGGACAACCTGCTTCCAGAAACCTCCATAATAGGACTCCCCTAATATGGCCAAAATAATTAGACAGCAGCAAGGCTGAGATTGATCAAAGTTGTACTTTTTTATATATATATATTTTGGATTAAAAACTCTTGATGAAAATAAATATGTAGCATAACAGACAAAAGCATGACAGTGGTAAAGATAAAGAATATTCTATTTCCAAAACCTCACTGTAAGTGCATAGGCACTAAAGATTTTAACCCAAACTGTGCTTTCCATAAGTCTGTTGTTAACAATTAGCTGATAAAATATGCTCCAAATATAACAATCCAGAAAATACGCTCTTGTGATTGTCCATGGAAACCTTTGATGCCAGCGTCATCCAATAACTGTTTAAGCATGTACTGCATGTCCTTAAAAGCACATCCCTACTAATTTAACCATGACTGCTGAAAATTCAGAGGCACTGAAATGACTCCGCAGCACATTAACCAGAGCCAGAAATACAAAGAGATGCAGGGAAATTGTGGCTGGATGAGCGACAGCAATAATCAGGTCTAATGTGAGCTGTTCAACCACTTTTTCTTTATCTTAAAGCACAAGGAACTGTGACACATGCAGGAGGAGATGAATGCCACAGAGACAGCTAAGGAGGCCTCTCTTCTCTCAGAGATGGACAAAAAGGAGAACATTTTAAAGTCAGATGCTTTGAAAAGTGACAGGCTGACATTTGCTTTTCAGAGTGGCTGGTAGTGGGGAGAGGAGATTGGCAGCTGAGCAGCCAAAACAGCCTGGCAGGCTGGAAGAGGAGATGGCAGGGGTCCTCCGTCTCCAGATCTCTTTCCTGGCTCTCATCCATATGTGTGTGTGAGTGCAGGTGTGTGTTTGTATTTCAAGCACAGGCCTACAACTGTGTGGGCGTGTGCACCTATGTGCTTTGCATGCTTCTGTGTGAATATAGTTTAAACCGAGCCATCCGAGCGCTCACTCCTCTGTGTGTGTGTTTGCCTCTAAGCCTCCATAAAAGATGCCTTCCCTGGCAGCTCCGCCTAGCAGCTCTTTGCCAAGTTTTGCCTGTTGCTTAGCAACATCCAAACTACCCCGAATCATCAGTCGGCAGAGAAGAGCCGATGCCAGCTACCATCTCCGCCTCCTCACAAGTTCAGACTCGGTGCCAAGATCCCACATAGCTGTTTTTTTTTAAACAGCAGGTTCTGGGCAGCTCTCACTCTGTCAGCTGTGCAGGTTTCTGGCGCTGATCACCAGTAAATTAAGAGTGGGGTGGGGGTGAGGGTTTGGTGGGTGGGGGTGGGATCATGAGTTTTTGGGCCTTTGTCTGTATAGACATTGTTTTTATTTTTATTTTCTAACTTTTATTCTGTAAGATTAAATAACAGTTTGGGAAAACAAATAGACTCTATATTTAGCTCTAAGCTAATTGAAGCAAAAATAAAGAATCCAACCTTATAATATAAAATTTAATCTAAATTCATTATGCAGAAATGATTATGCAGAATAAAACATGACACTAAATTAACTTGTATAATTAAGTAAGGCAACATAATTAATACAGTACATTTAGCTGTGGATTGCTGTCTTATATGTTTCAAGATTTTTTCATTTTTTAAAAATAGGAACATTATTGCTTTACTAGTTTTAAAACTGAACTGAAAACTTTATGGAAATCATCTTCTTTCAACTTTGTGCAGCTGTTGCTGTGGTCACTTTTCTACTGTGTCGTGGTTCCCGTCTTCTTGTATGTAGAGCATTAAGGGTTACCAGCTTTAAACAACCGATTCATTCTGATCCCACAGGTTGTTTTGCATCATGTGGTATCAACTTGTGCATCTATCAGACCCAAATATCTACTTCTGGTCTGACCTGCCAAGGATTTCAACAGAAAATCAATTATAAGATTTTTTTTAAATCATTGTATTAAATGATAAGAATCTGTATTTGATCTTTATCTGGGTTAAAAATAGAAACATTTGTTTTGATATTGACTGAATCCAGGACGGAGATTTGGATTCGTCATAATTTGATTTGCTGACAACCAATTAGAGCCGATCAAGGATAAATTTATTGATTCTGATGCTGGGACAACTAATTGCTGTAGTTTTAGTAATAGCTTTTTTTTTGAAGCCAGGCTCTTGAAATAAAACCTCTAAAAATAGACTAGAATTAGGAAAAGGACAGAAAAATGTGACCTTTTTACCTATTATGATAAGATGAAAACATAATTTGCTCTTTATTGTGTTTTTTAACACAGCATTATATTTTCTCCCCAAATCTTTACAATCTTGATAATCAAGATCTATAATAAAGGGAAACACACAGAACAGAGAAATTCCCTCCGAGGGTCAATGATACCACTGCCAGGAAGAGTAAGAATGCCCAGCACCAGTTATTTCAGAGCCTTATGGTTTCCACAGCTGGACTCATACATCAACATGTGTGGGGCTTTGAGGTACATATATTGATGAACTGATGGTATTGTATTGATTTGCTCATCCTCAAAGAGAGTTGTGACCTCCAACAGTCGAGTATAGATTTTTATGAGTGCTACTAGTAGTCAGTTAAAATAAGTATAATTTATGCTCAGACAGAGCTAGAAATCAGCTATATTTCCCTTTTTTTGACTCTCCATTTCTTCTCATCATGCATATCAAGACTAAATGTCATATAAGGGATCAATACACAGTTTTTACCTTTGATGCACTTTTTATAGTAGCCTATTAAAAACTGAAAATGCATAAAGGTTAGATGCAAAAACGGAAATAATATTTATCTTTTTCTATTTCTAAACAAAACAAAATAAAGGTGGGATGTTAGAATTTATGTTTCTCTTTTCTTCTGTTAAAAAAACCATTGCATTATTTTAGATAAACACTAACGATGAAGCTCTAGATGAGACCATTTCTTACACAAGTAAAACTCTGACCAATATCAGGTTCTTTGGAAATGAAATTATCGCCTTTCTCCATCGTTCATTAGCAACGAGACGACATCTGCATGTTGCATCTATCATGTAGAAAACTAAGATTTAAAATTAGCCTCAAAACAAACAAATATACATGCAGTTAATGGATGATGTAATTTTTGTCAGACACCAACACTCTGATTCATAACAGCAATTGAAGCAGGCCTAAAACCATATAAAGATGGATACCAATCCTTTCTAATGAACAGTACTTGCATTAATTTCTTGAAAAGAGACACTCGTGAGCTTAAAACATTCACTCGAACCTGATGACAATATAAGCAGGAAAGTGAAATAAATAATTGCATGTGACTGTTTGAAACATCTATTGTAGCTTTCTATGGGTGTTGTGGGACAACTGTAAGCAGATGAAAGGGATTTATGTTACTTGGCGCTGCATTCGTTTTTGGAAGAAGCATTTGCGCCTCACCATAACGTAGTGTCTTTGGATCTCGGTCTTCTCTGTGGCCAGTTTCTCACACTCCAGTTTCAAACTGCAACAGAAGAGAATAAAAAAAACAAACTGTTTGGCATATCATCCTCCGATTTTAAACACACAATGCAATTAGCAACATAACAAATTACTCTTCCAGGACTCTTCTCATCCCCTCCCCTTTCCACTTCTGTCCCTTCATCGCTCACTGGGGAGGAGGGAGCAGGGTGACTGGAGTGCTGACAGCCCATTATCACCTCAGAGCAGAGCAGAAATAGACAAAGTCACGCTTGGAGCCTGAAACCCAGCCAAGACTGCAGGGAGGCACATCCAAGGTGTCTCTTCACTTCTTGCACTTCCTCCCTCTCTCTGGACAACTTTCACTACATCCATGGACCTTCTTTCTCATTTCAATGCTTTCCTAATTATCTGCAAACCCTTCTGTCTTTGTGCCCATTTGCTTCTTGTGTACAAGGAAATTTTTCTGTAAAATAAAGCTTCAAATTTAAGTGATGCAAACACAAAATCTAAAAGAAATATGACCTCTGTCTTAGCTTGTACCCAAACTCTCCTGCAAAAACTGGACAGATTTTTACTTTTTTATTTTTATGTTCAGACCCATAAATTTATTCCTTTTACCTTTTCTGCTCCCTTTCCCTCAGAAATGAATTTCTCCACAGCACCTTGAATATCTGCTCGCCCTGAAGCAGGCAAATTTGGGCCCATGGCCGTTTACACCAACTTGTTTGCAGGTAGCAGATAGATTGATTAGATGGGGGCGACATAGAGGTTGTTGTTGGTGGTGGGGGTTGTCTGTTGTGGTGGTGGTGGTGGGGGGTGGGGGGGGACATTGGTTGTGGGTGAAAGGAGGGTCGTTTGCTGGGAGAAAATTAGAATATGATTAATACCGCAACATTACCCCCAGCCGCAACAGGTAATAACGTCCCCGTCCGCTCTCTTCCTCCAGTGCCGCGCGCACACATGCCCATAATTGACTCATTTATCATTGCCAGCCAGTTGAGCAGACAAGGGAGGTGAGGGAGAGAAGCAGGAAGGGATGTAAAGAGAAGGTGGTGGAAGAAATGTAGCGAGGATTAAACCCCACACCCACTCTCCAGATTTTATTACACTGGAATTGGTTCTCGGCAGGAGTCGCTCACAGCCGGGATGAGAACTGCAGCAGCAGTTTGGGAGGAGCAACCAGTTTTACCTTTACTTTTTAAATTCAAACATTAATGAGCAAAAAGCATTGAATAATGTCCAAACTACACAGATCGGGCATGAACTGCTCTACATTTAAACAGTGGATATATTTAGGACCATGGCCTGCTCATGTTTAATGCAACATCTAATTTCCCACAAATAAATGAGATCCAAAGAGAAAATCATAATTAACATTAAAAAGAAAACAAAAACAAACAAATGTTTAGAGCTGCATTAGGAAAGCAGCAGACAAATACAATGGGACTCTTTTTAACTTGACTAGTCTTGACTGCTGATAGTTAAGCGTTAGTTGATTTTGCCTTGAGATGACGTGTTGTGAATTGGCGCTGTATAAATAAACTGAAATAAACCCAGCCTGCGAGAGAGAGAGGAATGATACAGCTGAAAGGAAGAAAATAAGACAACTTTAAGAGCACGGACTAAAACAAGCCCTCATCTTAAAAACATAGAAATATAAGATTAGAATAAATAAAATGATTAAAATACAAAAAGACTTTTGAGGACACTCATCGCATTTCTTTTTACAGCAACAGTTGTATCATATTTTAAGAATTTATTGTAAAATACATTTTAAACTCATATATTTACATTTTGCCAACATGTTTCAAGCAACATTAAATAATTAAACACTAATTTTTCTTTTTTTTTTTTTTTTTTTTAAAGATTCCTTACAGTCAGTCTGTTGAAAAACAGCACGGATTAAAATGAATGCTAATAATATTAGTAGTAGCATTTACATTACTTACTTTTGACTGTACGGCTAAATATAAAATATCCAGAATTCAATGGAATTGCAACACTATACAATTAGTAAAACACTAAACAAACCAACCCATTCTGTTTAGCTCAAACATCACCTAAACGTTTATTTATTTAGTCACCAAACAGTTAATAGCAGCTAGAGCACAGGACTGCTTTTTAGCTTCCATCTTGATGTATAACTAAATAACTACAAATGGCGTTCCCTGTGCATAAGATAAAGTATAAAGTACAGGGTTTGGACAATGAAACTGAAACACCCTCATTTTAGTTTTGGAGGTTTCATGGCTAAATTGGACCAGCCTGGTGGCCGATCTTCATTAATTGTACATTGAACCAATAAGAGCAGAGTATGAAGGTCCAATTAGCAGGTAAGAGCACAGTTTTGCTCAAAATATTGCAACGCACACAACATTATGGGTGACATACCAGAGTTCAAAAGAGATCAAATTGTTGGTGCACGTGTTGCTGGCGCATCTGTGACCAAGACAGCAAGTCTTTGTGATGTATCAAGAGCCACGGTATCCAGGGTAACGTCAGCATACCACCAAGAAGTAC
>JAUZNJ010036534.1:0-11815 GCA_034780135.1 Jordanella pulchra
TATATATATATATAATCCTGCTGCATATTTACATACAAATAAATTGAAGCAGATTTTAAACAACTCCATTATTAACCAGTTGCAGTTGCAGTTTGTTGAAATCTGATGAGGAATTTTTATTGGGTCAAATAGGGTCACATCTCAGGACAGGCACTGCCTTGAAATAGGTTTTGCAACAGATACGAACTAAAACATTGTTCATGTCATGGCAATTTTCTGACTTTCTTTTGGAATTTCAAAATAGAGGCTACACCGATTACCTCTTGCATCCATTTTTAAAACCTGTTCAAAGATAGGCTTATAAGATTAGCTTATTTAATATCAGTAAAACCAATTAAGAAAAAAGTGTGACTGACATTATTGGAAGTTTAATGGACTCGTTCAATTTTATTTAGGTCACTGAGAGTGCTTTTTAGTACAGTAGAATGCAACAATAAAGTAATATTCAAATAAATATAGTACTAATTTAATTGGTCAATGGAAACCAATTTTACAGAGAATACAGAATTTTGGATCAAACTTAAAAATGAGCCTATCATGAATAAATCGAATGTGATCAATGCCCTCACTGAACATATTATGTATCCATATTTTTACCAAGCAACTTTACTCACATCCACATATAAAGCTGTACAATTTCTGATTAAAACCTGATAAGATTTTCATTAATTTAAAATGATTTAAGATGTGATATGTTCACTTTTACAGCAAGGAAAGGAGAAAAATGATCATTGAATGGAAAGATTTTTTTAAAAGCTAATATCCAAGCTACCAAGCTAACTTCAGCTTTGGTAGTTAGCATTCCACACGACTGAAAAAGATTTTCCATCTAAAATCTTGTCTGTCTAATAAAACGTCTATTTGTTTTTATTATCAGATGGATTCAGCTAATAACATAAAATAACTTCTTACCATAACAGCTATTTTAAAAATTCACTCTAACATGATTAGCAGGCTAGCAAAATTGTAGGTATTTGGGCTGTTGTGAGCAAAATCTAACAAAAAAAGAATTCCTGGTAAAATTTTTCACATCTTTTTGACAGGCTGTTAATCGTTACATTTAATCTGAAGATATTTATTTATTGATTGATTTTTTGGAGCACTAATGCCCTATAACTGTCATTCTTTCACAGGAGACTGCTGAAGGTTTAGCTTTGGGTCAAAATTGCTGCTGACGATGTTCCAAAAGTTTTTTGGGTTGGGGGTGAATAAAATGACAGATGAGAAATGATTAACCTGGCTACCAACAGGAATGTATGTCACTATCAGACTAAACAGTTTCAGTATGTTTGTGTGCATGCCATTAGGTGAAGGTCTATATGAGGGACATTGTCCCAAATCTTAAATAAAGACACACTCTTGTCTGATCAAGGTAGAGATGAGAGACAGTGACAGGACGATGTAGAGAATTTCTTGCTCTGCTTTTTTTTGTTTGTTTCAAGAGGATCAGTTGTAAAACGCAGAGCTTTGAATACATTCTTCATCTGGCTCACTTAGTCTTATCCAGCCTGTGCCATTCAGCAGCAACACGACAGCTACCACTATGTTAATGACTGAGGGAGCAGTCAGAGTCTGATCCAGCAAGACGAAAATATTTTCATAATTGGAGGAGCAGCAGGTTAACCAAGAATACCAGTGGTGGATACAATCTGCTGGGACTGCAGGCTACATCTTTTCCCCTCTACCTTCTCATCCTCTGCAGCTGCAACTTCACCACCTGCAGCAAAGGAGCATAATCAGATCTTCAACAAATTCATTTTCTGGCTCTTCCCTAACCTGCAGAAGGTAATGAATGGAAATTGGACGTGTGGGTTAATATTTTGATGTTTTTTCAGGCAAAACAATGTTTTAACTCTAGAACAAACCAATCACAGGACTTTGAACTCTGAATAAATACAGCTGAACAATTATAGAGATAGCCTTGGCTAGACATGCGATTTGAATTTGAGCACTTTGGGTTTCATTAACCTTTGTAGCTGCATACTGTTCAAAAGGGGAAAAAAAGATGATTCGGCAAAGCTTTTATTCTCTACAACATAAGTACACTAAGGAAGGAGTACAGGTCAGATTATACCAGGTTATATGTATGGAAGTCTAAAAGAGCTACAGTTAAAAAAATGGCTTTTAATTTGTTAGTTGAATATTTAAATGTGTCATTAATATCCTGTAATTATACAAAAAAACTCACAAAGCAATAAAACAAGAAAGAATGACCTCTATAGCTAATTTACAACAATATGCTTATTTTATAAAAGCATATGAAAAGGGATCAGTTTAATAAAAAATACTTTTTCATGTTTGTTTTTTACAAGAAATCATAAATGAACTTTTTTCACATTAGCCTATTAAGCCATAGGCTTAAGCCAAAACTGATTAAAACTTTCCTTTAAATTAAATGATAGCCCACCAAGGAAAGTTAATCACATTTTAATATCTGTATGAAGATTAACATGTATGTATGTAAATAATTTAATGCATTTAAGAAATACATTTATCTCTACATTTACAGGTAAATATTGTACTGTTTAAACTAAGGAATAGGTACACAGTGACTTTCATATTGAGACTTTCATATTGCAAGCCAGCCTGAACCTATGAAAACACAATCCGTCCCTAAACCTCATAACTTGTAGGGTCACCCTCTGCACTGCTGCACAGCTAAAAGTCTGCTTTAGCTTTAAGTGGACAAATCCATGCATAGAAAAATGTATCTTTTAGGATCTTGTACATCATAACTCAGTTTTAGAAAACCGGTCCTGAAGCTGAAGTGGTTTTAAAAAATGTTGTTAGTCTTTTAATTTTTTGATCCACTTCTTCCAAATTATAACTTCTTGTTTGAAATCAGTTCAAATATTTTTTTCCAAAAAGTCTTGAGGATGATATTATTGTTAAATGTGATTTGAGCCTACGTGTTGTTTCTTTCTTTTTTGGTGAGGAGTTTTTTTTCACCTTAGAACTCATCCATTGATGCCACTTTTTCCAACTGTGTCTTGTTCTGAACCATTAGATGTCACTTTTTTTATTTTTATTTTTTTTTTTGCGCCTTCACTGGATGATTCGCTGATGTACAAATCTTTGGAGGCCAGTTTGTCTTACTGTTCTTCACTGTTTATTGCTGTCAAACCTTCACTTTTTTCCTGATAAGTGAATATCAAAGAGCTTGTTTCTCATTTATTTGAGGTTTCTTGTTTAAGAAAAGCCCTAGCCTACTTCCTGCTGCCAGAAAGCTGCTATTTAAGTAGTTTCTTACAAGACTTGTTTAGTTTTCGCAGTTAGCAGGTCAAGGTGCAGCTACCAGAACTGAATTCAGATTTTGTTGATATGACAGTAAATAGAGGGTTTAACAATGGAAAAAATACTTTTTAAGAAGGGCCATATGGATTTTGATCAATACTCTTAATATAGGTAATAATAATGAAACGGCCTCTTGCGAAGGCCTATAGATGTCTGATATTATTTTAATATCTCAAAATTGCAGGTAGACTATGCAAAAAGGTAAAAACTGATATGTCAAAACTATGTAGCTGATAATAAAAAAATTATGTCTGCTAATCACTATAAACTGTCTAAATATATAATGCAAAAACATTTATTTTTAAAAATTGCATTCACAATCCAATGGTTATTTTAAACCTGTTCTTATATTTTATCTCGATTTACAGAAAGCAGCAAGAATATGTTGCCGTGCTGTCTTTTAAGCTAACAATGCTATGCTAAGCATTTAAACATTTAATATATGTATTTATGTATATATTTATATATATCCCAATATAACCACACAGCTGGTGGATTAAATACGGAATAAAGTGAAAATGAAAGTGTATGAAATATGAAACTTTCTTTAAAATTTCTGCAATAACTTGCTTCTATTGCTGCAAATCTTCCCCTAAAGCTAACTGTAAATCAATGCAAGAATGAGTTAGGAAGTGGAAGGACTCTTGTATTGGCACATCAATTACAGTTTCTTTAGTTACAGCTTGTTAAAAGTTATTCGACCATGAGGCTAATGAATGGTGAATCCTTTCCTCCTGAAGTCTGGACTTCCACAAAGCCACAGAATTTCAATTCATCCCCTCTGCTTTTATTATTTCATTCACAGTATAAAATTAAGATATATTCAGTATTGAAATTTTACAATAAAATTTAAATGTTTTACAAAGCTGCTCATCTTCCTTTTGGGAAATTCGGTCCATTTGTGAAAAAAAGACCAATGTCTCATTTTATGATTTTTGTAAATGTTATATATAAAGCAGAAGTTCTGATGCTTTGATATGTTATAAATGTCTCATTTTTCTTGCTTTTAGATCTCTATCTTTGTTGACATGGCATCACTAGCTCTGGAGCTGATGGGTTTCATCTTGGGCCTCCTTGGCATGCTGGGAACTCTGGTGGCCACAGTGCTGCCTTACTGGCAGATCTCTGCGCACATCGGCTCTAATATTGTCACAGTTGTGGCCAACATGAGGGGCCTGTGGATGGAGTGCGTCTATCAGAGCACGGGGGCCTTTCAGTGTGAGACCTACAACTCCATGCTTGCACTTCCTGCTGACCTGCAGGCCTCTCGTGCTCTCATGGTCATCTCCGTGGTATTGTCCATCTTTGCTGTTGCCATAGCCTCCCTAGGGATGCAGTGCACTATTTGCTTAGAGAATGCAGGGACGGCTAAGAGTCGTGTGGCTGGTGCTAGTGGGGTTTTGTTTCTCGCTGCAGGTTTCCTGGCTCTTATACCTGTAGCATGGACCACACATGAGGTGATCCAGACTTTTTACAGCCCCAACATACCTACCGGCATGAAGTATGAGCTGGGTGAATGCCTGTACCTCGGCCTAACCTCTGCACTCATCTCCATGTTGGGTGGGGGCATGCTGAGTGTTTCCTGCAGCGAGGAGCAGGAGGGTGGCCGTGGGAGGCGGCACGGAGGAGGATATCCTTATCCAGTAGGAGTTGGCATGTCTGGCACAGGACCTCGAACAACTTCACAGACCTACCGCAACCCCACCCTGCAGGCGGGGGACATTAACCCAGCAAGCAGGGGGCAAACACTACTCCGAAGTACTAGCAGCTCAGAGTCGAGCGCTCCCAGAGCCCCAGGAGTGAAGAAGCCCACTGCAGCAGGTTATGACATCACGGGATACGTCTGATATGTCTCCAGCACTCCATGACTGAACACCAACACAACTTAAGGTTCTGTTAAAGTACTGAATGTGGAAGGGGGTAGCATTTTAGTGGAGCTTTTTTTACTCTTCAATAATTTGAGCTTTATTATTGTATCCATCAAGTTTTTTTTTTCTACAGTGATAATATCTTCCAGGTTTCAGCTCTTTACAATCAATAAAACATGGATTAAAACGTTGTCTCTTTACAGGAAGAGCCTTTCCTTTTTGCAGTCAGCTGGGTTTGTATGGGATGACTGGGATATTTTGGGGAATATTCCATATTCTTTAATTGCCTTTAAATATCCATTCACTGAAGCATCTTTGTTGTTATGCACAATTCAATCAGCTGTGCTGCGTTTGACCAGAGCAAAGGCGGTTCATTTTTATAAACCCTTGAATTCAAATGACTGTCCTCATTAAAATAGTGGCTGCTCAGGCCAAGTTACATTCACATAATTAGCTAGTCTAAGCTTTCTTCAGTCTAGTTTACATAATTTTTTTTTGGTAGAATCATTTTGTTAACAGATGTGTTACCTGAAGTATCATCAAGCTGCAGGAAAGCTTCTTTTTACTTCCAAAATGTGGCTTGTTACAACCTGTAAGATCCATGAATTTTACAGGAGAACACATAAAGTCATAATACAGCCTTGTTCAGATGGAATAGGCCTATGCATTTCAGGAAAGTGCCCAGCTCTACATAGTGTCTCTTACAACTTGAGGGGTATTTCATAAAACTCGCTCAGAAAAATCGCACAAATCTGACTCAACTCGGGCACAACATGTTGAGGCGTGATTATTAGGTTTCCCTAAAAGGACGCCTTGACTGTTTAATGCCCAGACAGGTTCAATTAATCATTGTCGCCTCTCACACAAGCAGACTGTGCAGTTGGTCACAGAGTTCACTGAGAACCCATGGCATAAGTTCGATGCACACAAAGCTATGAAGAGGAACGAAATGTAATTTAAAAATAAAAGAAAGGTACTTCTGTCTCAGTTTAGTTTAGTCTCAGTCTGAATATTTTGCATGAAGAAATGGTCAGACTGGAGTTAAGACACTTACTTGGACTAAAAAAAAAGACAAAATATTGCAGTCCAAGAAATTAACACTTAACCCAAACCCAGTGGTAAGATATGTACCTTCTAACAGGAGAAACTAGTTCGAATAAAGCTCATCCAAAACTGAAAGCTCTGGTTAATATTCTTTTAAAAAAACATCTTTATTTTAACAAGACAATAAAGTGTTTCAGGCACTTAAAATCTGTACCAAATTTTCACATTTAAATGATCTGATTTATATGTTCATAATCATTTAACTGCACCCAGCAAAACAAACAAAAAAGGACAAAATAAAGAAAAGCTCCTGTCTGATTCTACACTCCTTTCAAAAGTACGCAGGCATCTGCCAGTCTCTGGTGAACAGTTAGGGCAGGACTGGAGCTGTTTTATTTGAGAGCTGAGGTCCAGTTCAGGTGCTTAAGTGAAACAATCCTCTTTAGAAATCAAAAACGTTCATGCAGATATGCATCAAGAAAGACGAAAAGATCCATTTTGATCCATGACGAAACAGGATGCTATATAACTCAGCCTGCACAAAGTTCTTTGAGAAAGAAAAGCAGGAAATGTTCTGATATTTTTTATATATGATTTAAGTTAAAAGATAGCTGTGCATTCCTTTTATAATATGTAGCTTATAACTTATTGCCAGTTTTGGTACTGATATCCTTTCTGTCACTAACCGTATCTCCTGCTGGACTTGACAAAGAAGACACATGGTTTGAACTTAATCCAATCTAAACCTGGTCCCAACCAGGTTAAGTTCAATAAGCCTGACTTGGCCAACTAGGACTGATCTACAAAGCCAGTTTTATTAAACACATCCTATGGTTCTGAAGAATAATTGAAGCTTCCATCAAAGCAATCATTTTGTTCCATTAAAGAATTCAATTTTCTTTTTTTTTCCTTTAAATGACATGCTAATGTTACAAAGCAGTTTATAGGTACCCATTCTGTGTTGGGAAAGTACCATTTCAGCTCCAGAAGGTCAGTTTAGAAAGTACTCTGTAAGTCCCAGAAAAGCATTTGGGCTAAATAACATTTTTTTTCTAAACAATAATTTTGGTTTTCTTTAGATCTCTTTGGTTTAGAATAGTTTTTGGTAAAATCTTGCATTGCAATTTGTATTACCAACAATTATTTAGTTCTGTTACAGATATAAGGAAAACAACAAACATGTCATATTTATGTATATTTTTCTCACAAGAACAAGGTAGAAGCAAAAAGTTTGAATGAATCCATTTAGTAGATGCTGATACCAAACCACCAAGTTTATTCTAATTTTGATTTTAACAGTTTTATTTTAGCACTACAGCTAATTCTAATTCTTTAAAAAATCACACTGGGTTCTGTATTGGGAAATCAATGGGTTTTAATATAAATTTTTTTTTTTACTGTTTTTCACTTTGTATGCCAACATTTTAACACACAACATAAATATTAAAGTCTTTTTTTTTTTTACAAATAAAGGTAAGCTATCTTCAAATTTTTGTGTACCTGATTCATTTCTTCTTTCACATTTTGCTGGTATTACAACTTACGCACATGGAAAAAACTGTTGGTACCCCTCGTTTAATGAAAGAAAAATGTATATTG
This sequence comes from Jordanella pulchra, assembly GCA_034780135.1. NCBI lineage: Eukaryota > Metazoa > Chordata > Actinopteri > Cyprinodontiformes > Cyprinodontidae > Jordanella > Jordanella pulchra. The sequence goes on from JAUZNJ010036534.1 coordinate 7,806, forward strand.
TTCAAAGAATAACCTGAATCTGAAAAAATTAACAATAAATTGAAATTATATAAATATGAACAAATAAAGTCAGACATTGCTTTTTAACAATGCTTCCAAAAGATGGTTTGAAATAAATAAACTTCCTAATCAGAGCTGGACAAAAATGATGGTACCCCTAGAAAAGACAGAAATAATCTGGAGATGTTAAATTAAGACGTGTTTAGTGACCTGGTGTGAACAAAACTCATCATGGACCAAAGAAACAGAAGGAGAGTTGTCTCAGTGATTAAATTAAAGGTGAACTGCAAGCTCAATCCTCATCAGTATCAGATCGTACCAGCTGTCGTCGTTTGAGCCAAAGTGGACCTAAAAGGAAACAAATTATTAAAAAAACAGACTGGAATTTTCCAAACTGCATGTTGACAAAGCAACAAAGCAAACTCAAAGCAACAAAGCTTCCTATGGACAGATGAGACAAAATAGATTTTTTTTGCCAAGGCACATCAGCTCTATCTTCACAGACGGGAACGTGAAGCATATCAAGAGAACTACCTGTTGTGAAACATGGACGAGGCTCTGTTATGATCTGGGACTATTTTGCTTTATCTGGCAAAGGGTGTCTTTAATCTCTGCAGGATACAATGAAACCTCAAGACTATCAAGGAATTCTAGAAAGAAATTTGCTGCTCAGTTTTAGAAATCCTGGCTTCATCAGTCTTACTACGGGATAAACACCTTAAACAAACAGCTAAAAACACCCAAGCATGGCTAAAAGTAAAACATTGGATTATTGAGAAGTAGCCTTCTATGAGCCCTGACTTAGAACCAATTGAGCATATTTGGAAGGAGCTGAAACATAGTTTACTCATGAGGAGTGGGCCAAAATCCCTGCTGAGAGGAACAGAAGTCTCACTCACAGCCACAAATTCAGTGATTGTCAGAAAAGGTTGTGCAACAAAAAGTTAAAGGTACCAACATTGTTGTCCAGGTCTGTGTTTTTTTAATCGTTCTGTTGAACCATGGTGGAAAATCAATGTCTGGTAAATGCCATAGAATTTATTATATAATAATACTTTTCTTCAGATTTAAGCTAGTTATCAATGTCTACTCCAAAACAACACAACCAGGTTCTGTTTGGAGAAAGTACTTCCTCTTAATCCTCATTCCTTTACTATGGTTTGCTCAAACCATGCAGAGATTAAAAAGCTGTCTGAGGCCTTCAGAAGGAAGGTTTATGTGGGTTTGGTGTCTCCAAGGGATATGTAGAGATCTCAAAAGAATTTAAAATCTCTATTCCACTGTTTAAAAAAATCCACTTAAATACAACTAATACAAGCAACTTAAATACCAAATATATACCTATCTCATTTGTTCATTTTCACCAGGTAAACCAATATAACAAATCAAGATGTAGAAATAAACATTTATCACATTCAAAAACATATCAGTGACCAACAATTCTGCACATACTGTAGAGAGCCTGCTCCTGACCCACTGAAACTGTACATAAAGCCAGAATAAAAAATAAGGTTTCAACTATTAGTGTCCTCAGTTCCCAAACTTATTAGGTGTTGTTATACGTAAAAAGTGATGTAACACAGTGGTAAACATGGTTCTGTACCATCTGTTTGAACATGTTTCAAGCATTGAATTAAATTAGCAAAAACAAAGCTTATCAGCTCAAACATTAAATAATTTGTCTTGGACTATTAAATACCTTCCTGAACTTTATTGTAATTATATTTCACATCAATATAAAAATGAACTCCATAGATATGCCAGGTGTTTGTAGTGGTGTGAACATCTCGCTTACACCTCCAGCTTTTGATCCCGGGTTCATTGTGTTTTGGACGCAGTGAGTTTCGACTGGTGTTTTTTTTTTTTCTTGACTGGAATGAGAAAAAGATTGGATCCCTGAACTGAAGACAAACAGGGCATTGACAGACTTAAACAAACAAGGCATCGCTTCTCTCCAATCAATAAGCAGTTTAAGCTCACCAAACGGATCATGGATGCAACTTAAACACAAACTCTTTAGAGAAACATTGTTTAAAAGCTGTTCTTAAGATACATACATATTTTTAGTTGATCTGTGAAGCAGATTTCATTGTAAATTAGTGAAAACTGACTTTACAAAACACTCTTATCATTTGCAGTTTGCACTGGAAGAATTGAGAATAGCTTCATTTCTTTACCCAGCCTAAGGCTGTACTAAAAATACTAAAAGGAATTGGATTCTTTTAAATTGAAGCCTGCAAACCTTCAGTTTCACAACAGCCTTATTTATTTTTAATGGATGACTTGGTCTATGGGAGGGAGGAACTAGCCTGATTCCCAGTACAGTGAGTCCACCTCTCCCACCCAGACATAAACCAACAGAGAGAAGATGGACTATGAACACACGTTACTCTGGGAAAGATAAACTCAACCCTGAAAACACTTTACAGAGACCTGTAAGCATAGATTTGATGCACATTAGCAGAAGCAATTTAGCTGAATCCAACTGTATGAATGGGAATCTAATAATGAAAGAAAAATTATGTTTTTACCTCTTAAAAAAAAAAACCAGATCAGTATTAATAAGCTGATGCATTTGGAATTTTGTTTAAAAAAGTTTAAACTGCTTTGGTATATAAACATGGTTCTTTCATGAGGACAAATGTTTTAAAAAAGCTAATAAAATAAAGGAAATATTTTGTAATCACAATACTTTTTGTGCAAATTTGTCCAATTTAGAAACAGTGATGCAGAAGAGAATGAAATCAGGAAAGGAAGTTCAGCAGAGAAAAAAAATCCACCTTGTTACCATAAAGACCTTCTATTCAATGTCTACCCACTAACAGAAACTCAAAAGATGTGAGGATTTTATTTATGTATTTTTATTGAAAACTAACATTTAGATTTTTAAACTAACCTTCAGCTCGCTGTGTCTCCCCCTAGTGTCCTAAAGAAGAACACTATACAACTTCAAAACTTTCAAAACTTTAGTGGCTACGAAAGAAAAGTTGGAGGAATCATTTCTCATCAGAGAAGCTGCAAACAACACAAAGCAAAAAATAAATAAAAATATCCACCTTCCCGCCGTAACAGCTAACATGTTGGATCTCTGCAGCACTTTAAGAACTGGTGATAGTTAGAACAGAAGGGAAGCTAATATGCAGTTACACTAAAATCTAAGCAAAACTCACCCCCCCATCAATTACCCAATCCCCCATTCATAAGAAGGGATATTTAAAGTAATCTTTTTCTAATGGTGGCAGGAAGTGGAGTACCCAGAGAAAACCCACGAAGGCATACATGGAACAAGAATAATCCTGCAGAAAAACTTCAGGGTTCAAAGGAAGACCCCTGGACCACCATTCAATAAATACTTAAATCAAATAATTCTAACATTTTCTTTGAGTGAAAAAGTAATTTCTAAATAAAAATATAATGTAACTAAAATACAGAATAGGATCAAGGTCTTATAAGATAATGGAAAACAAGGAAATGTCCTTAATAACAATTAATTAGAGTAAAGGAAATGCTCTAGAAACATAAAGAGGCACTCAATTAAAAAACACAAAGATTTATTCATATATTATTCTGACACACGGCACGTTTTATATCCACACAGACATAAATATGTGGAGTTTTACAGTCTGCTGTTTTTTATCGTTTTACCAATTTATTAATTCTCTTCCTTCTCTCCTTTCTGATTCTGTTTCTCCTCTTCTTGTCGCTCACGGCCAAATTCAACCACCAAAGGTTTCCCAAGCAACCGGTATCCATGGACCAACCGCAGGGCCTTTTGAGCAGTTTCAGTGTCTGTCACAGAAAAACAAAAAACACAAACAAACATCTGATACTCATAAAAAAGGCAAAGAAACACAAAATTAACAGTGATTAATTTATTTAACACCATCCATCCATCCATCCATCCATCCATCCATCAATCATCCATCCATCCATCATCCATCCATCCATCCATCCATCCATCCATGCATCCATCCATCATCCATCCATCATCCATCCATCCATCCATCCAT
>JAUZNJ010036536.1:0-36307 GCA_034780135.1 Jordanella pulchra
CATATATTTTTTTTTTTTTTTTTTTTTTTTTTTTTGAAAAAAAAAAAAAAACAACCCTTCGTTTACAAGCATTTCATTTTTTCTGAAGCTCAAGAAAACAGGACTCTAAAACACGAATGTTCTTCAAAAGGACAAGGCTCATCTTCCAGTGAATAGGGATGTGGAAATCTCGTGAAGATTTGACGCTACTTCAGAACTCTGGGATCGATCAGTGTTTGTCGTTTTTTTTTTAGTTTTTTTTTTTTTTTAAAGAAACTAGTTTAATTTCTCCTGTTTTCTGTGACTATCTCTCTGTGCGTGCATTGAGTTGTGATTTGATGTTACTTGTTATCCCGCGACACAGTTCGCTCACTTTCTTGCACACTCGTTTAAAACAAAAAACAAAAAAAGTAAATAAAAAAAAAAAAAATGTGGATTTTTTTTTTTTGTCTCAGGAAGGCCAGGGTTCCAGATTCCAACCTCATCAGTTCTGAGTTTTTAGCTCGAAGCGGAACTGACAGCTATTCTACTCCAAGCAATCACTGAAGTTTTATTAGATCATGGAATAGAAAGAGGACCATTGTTTCATTTAAAAACGACAAAAAAGTTACGTTTACCAAATAAGACTGAGAATCTTTTTGTTATTATTTTTTGCGAAAAGTGGAGCGCTTTATGTGTGAAACCCGAGTAAAAATTGCTTTATATTGATGTCTTTTTCCATCCAGTTTTGTCAGGAGTGTTTTGCAAGCCATCTTTTTCCATTTTCCTCCAAATCATCTCTCCTGTCTGTTGTACGTTCCTGTGACTGAGATATTTCCTCCCATGTAACAGGCGGTTGTAAAAGGATTCTGATCTATGCACACGTGGGAGGGACTAGTCCAAACACCCGCAGATGTACTGTTGGTGTTGGTCGACCAAGACTTTGGGCTTTGAGGTTTGATGTTTTGGGAGGTTTTCATCTTCTCTCTACACCCAAAGCCCTGTCTTTATCTAATGTTAAAGCAAAATTTTACATTGCGTCATCATGCTGTGTAATTCTTAACCAATGAGCGCTTATCTTTCTGCTAAAGCACTGTGGGTTGTACTGACAAAAAAGCCCATGACTTTTAAGGCTGTCTGTTTTGTAGGGAGAGGAGGGGGGGGTCAGAGTGGGCTAGGGTGGGTTTGGGGGTACTTTGCCTTTGCCTTTCTCTTCACTTTGAAAAAAAAAAAAAAAAAGGTAAAATGTCTGTACATGAAAATGCAAAGTTGTGGCTTTTAATGTTCTTTTTTTTCTCTCCTCATAGAATGTGATTGTTAAAAACATGCATTGGAAAAAATCCATGAGTTATGGAGCTTCTTTCAGACTATATTAATAAAATACACATTTTCTCGTCTGTTACTTGTTGCTTCGTCCATTTCTCGTTGGGTTTTGGGTCTCTGGGATTTTATTTGTCATAAATACCAAAAAATAAATAAAACATTTGGAGACTCAAGAAAAAAGTAGGCAGTACAGTATTTTGCTTCTAACAATTTTTATTTTTTTTTAAATCAGATGTTTAACATTATTAACCAGAGTTCAGTATAAAAAAATACAGCTCAAAATATTTTATTTACTTGAAAGGTTTTGTGGTCTTTGGTTAAAGTTGGTCCCTCATTAAACTATGAATTAACAGATTAACCAACTTTTTGTTAGAGGTTCAGTTTAAAGATCTGGAGATAATAGATGGAATCAACCTGGTTGATTGTAATTTTGACCAGTCAGGCAAAGCATTAACTCGCTCTAAATATCAGCTGTACAAAACGGTGAATGTTCATCTTATCGGGCTGTAATTATGAATTAACACGGCTGTACAAAGGGAAGTTCTTCAGGTTACATAACATCATAAACCAAACCGTTTGAAATAGCTTTAGCGCAGAACTTCAGACCATTGCCCAGACATTTGTCCTTCATTCCTGTAGATGTTTTTTAGATGACAGGAGGCTGACTCTGTATCCGTCTTTATGTTCCTCTGAAGGTTCATGTCCGAGTTCATCATTACATCCAGAATCTAGGCCTAATTTTTGGCACATCCATTCATTGCAACGTAGAGCTGTGTGTCGTCTGTATAGAGCCAAGTGTCACCTGAACTGATTCATCCTTACAATGACCCCTACATGGCCAAACTGTTTTAGGTGTGGTGGACTCTGAGGTGAAGGTGTAGGAACAACAACTTCTTTTATTTGTTAAATACGCTGACATTTAATGAAATACAAGACAAATGAAATGGATTTAACGGTCTCCTATTTTGCATTCATACAGTGTAGTAAAAACTATTTGCCCCTTCCAGATAGTTTTTTTTTCTGTTCCACCTAAATGTTTCAGATCAATAATTATTCTTATAATAAACCAACATACACTATTTTGAATTGTGATTTTATTTATTAAAATCAAACCCAAACCAACCCAGTGAAAAAAGAAATGGTCCCCTAAACCAGAACGACTTGTTACGACCCTGTTAGCACCCTTGGATGTAAAATGTTTGCAATATATAGCAAAAAGTCTTATACATCTCTGTCTCATTGGTCCATAGAATATTTTCCCAAAAGTCTTGGAAATGATCCAGATCTTTTATAGCAAATGTGAGGCATTTCTTTATTAACTCTATGGATATGGCAGATGGGACAAGACTCTTTCATTGTTGAATCTAACTGAGGTCCACAGTGTTTAAGAAGTTGTTCAGGATTCTTTCGGACCTGCTGGGTGAGTTGTCTTGAGCTTTTGGAGTCATTTATGTAGGTTGGCCTTTCCACGAGAGTTTCAAATCCTCAGGAAGGAATTTATATTCCTCACCAGACTAACGTATATTATTCTCTTTTGCTCTTGAATTTTCCCAGATCAATGCATGATGTGTTGTTTTTTCAGCTTGTCTAGCCTACATCATGTTGACAGACAGGTTATTTTTAGTTTTTTCTTAATTTCACATGTTTAACAGTAATTATGAAACAATAAGTTTAAAAGTGAAATTAACTCTCCAATAAATGTGGATAATTATGATTCATTTGCAAAATAAACAAAGAATAATTGTATCACATAGGGCCATCTATGAAATATTTGAGATTTCTTTTTATTTAGTCAAACTACTTGATATCAAAATAGGTTGGATGACTTGAAACATGTAATGTTGACTAAAAAAAGGAGAAAAAAAGAAAAGTGAAACATAAACATTTTTTTTTTTTTTAGCTTTGAGAGAAGATTTCTATTTTTCCTGAGAGTTAATGAAGCAGATTTGAAAGAGTTCTTAGAAATTTCATGAAGTTGAAGTTTACCTGGTCTAACATTTCATTTCTAAGAATCTTTGCGGGGGAAGAGAGCCCCACTCGGGCTCTCATAGTGGTTTCCACGGCTGTTCCTCTTCAACGGGCTGTTTTTGTACTCTGAGGACTCGACGTCCTCCAGACGGAGAGGGGCCAGTTTTCTGGTGGGAGATCCGACCATCTCCTCATAGATGGGCGTCGGGGCATTTGACTTGGGGCTCTGGCGGGCCTTACGCTAAGCACCATCGAAACAAGACAGGAGAAAAACAAATCAGGGGACTGAACAAGCTAAGAAATGACAAACTCGATTTCCTGTGTCAAAATCAGAGTTTTTCATTCTCTCCCCAGATTGTCTGTTAAGATTTTCCCTCCAGAGGAGCTTAAATCTTACAAGAAAGTATAAAAAAACAGATTATTTCTTTTAGTTATAATATGAATGAGAAAATATTGCGAAATTTACAAGTGGAGTTCCAATTTCTGTTGCTGCTAAACTTTTAGAAAAACATGCTGACAACTCGCAGCTAAACTTGTGAAACTAGTGTGGTTTTTGTGGGGAGCTGGAGAGGAACTCCTCTGGCACGCTCTAAGCTAGCAGGTGCTGTTTGTTGTCCCCCCTCCTCCATTTTCCTCCATATGTGGGCAAAATCTAAAAGCAGCAACCTGCAAAAACGCTTACCTTAAAAACCGCCACACATCCAACGAGGATCAGGAGAAGGATCAGGACGCCCACGGCTCCTGACAAGGCGTAGAGCAGCGTGGGGTAGCTGGAGCAGCCACACTGGTTGGCTGCAGAAAAAATAAACAAAAGAAGACACCGACATGTTTAAGACAATTGTGTGAATATATTTAAAAAAAAAAAAAAAAGGTGATAATGACAGAAGCACATTAACAGCTCATGTGAGACGGCCGAAGAGAAAAAAACAAAAAAACCACAAACTTCCTTCCTACTAAGGCTGCTGTTTGAATTTATTGTTATTTGAAGGAGGACAGCAGTTACTGTTGAGAGAAGTGTTTAAGATCGAAAGATCTGGAGCTAAAGCGTTCATGGAAAAGAACCCGCAGACACAGGTTATCATCCTAATGCAGAGGGGCTGATATGATCAAGAGACGTTGGCTGTTAGTAGGAGATAAAAAAAATAAAAAACCCACAAACAGCAGAGCATTCTAATCCCTGACAGCTGATTGGCTGAAGATGTTTTGAAAGTTAAAGCCAGAACTGTTCACGTTCTATATAGGTGATGCAGTCCAGAAGAAGCAAGAGGCTAACAGGAATAAGCAATCCTGGGGGGGGGGGGACACATTTACAGCACCTTAAAAAGTATTCAAAGCATTTTAACATTTTGACAAAGTACATTTCTCATTTACAGGAAGAAATCTGAAAATTGTGGCAGGCATTTGCACTGAATCCAGCTCTTTTGATTCATTGTTTTATTGAATCGTCTTTTATCACACAAATAAAGCTGCGAGGGATTTGCAGTTTGTCTCTACCAACGGGGGAACTCTGTCCATTCTTCTTTTGTCACACAGCTTGTGATCAAACAGGTTGGATGGAAAGTAATCATTTTCCAGTCTCTCCACGGATTGCCACTCAGGACTTTGACTAGGCCATTATAACTCTTTGCTTATACCTAGTTTATTGTGTCTCTGGTTGTTAGTTGACAATCATGCATGAACCACAGATCTTACGAGTCGCTGGTGAAGTAAAGAAACCCTGCACCATGCTGCCACCACCGTGCTAAGTAGCGGTACACTGATTACAGATTTCTAACCTATCACTGATTACGGATCTTTAAAAAGCCTGGCATACCGATTACGGTTTTTACAAAAAATGATTTTGTTTTATAACTGACACACTCAGTTGTTTTAATATCACAAAAATTAAGATATTTCTATCCTATCTTACTGGAAGATATCGATCGTTAAAAACATCTATAATAACTCTTTTCACATGGATTAAAGTTTAAGACATTGACAGTAGGAGGCTTTTTTTTTTAGAAATTTACAGAGGTAGATCAGATTGGTGGAAAAGATCGGTTTCACATTTAAGTATCAGCCGATCATAAATATCTCAAAATGTAAAAAAAAAATCAAGGTCAATAAATCGGGCAGCCTATAACCGTGTTTTCTGTATTATAAACTGAACATGAAAACGCTGTTTGATCATTCTGGTTAAATAGTTTTGTTGCTTTTTTTAATTAAAAGGCACCCTTGAGATGATGTACTGTAAACTATATAACCTGAACTGTTTCAGTTCCTCCAGAGTCACGTTGAGCCCGTTGCTGGGCCTGACTGTTTTATTGGATGGAATTAAAGTAAAAAGGACTGAATTTATATGCATTTCAATCTGCTCTTTAATTATGCACTGGTTCGATCTATCACATAAAATAATCAAATAAAACTTTGTATTGTGTAAAAAACATTGAAAATGTAGTGTTTGAATTTAATTGCACTGGAGACGGATCAGCCCATAGTTGAGATTTTAATTGATTTTACTCACTAAATAAGAAATGTCAAATATTTTTAATGAGCAAACTGAAATATGTAAACGCTAATAGTGATTAAAATATAAATTCTTTATCATTGATGCCTCATCAGTCGTGACTGGCATTATGTAGACAAGCTGCATCAGAGTTGAAACATTGTCTGTTGAGAATCTGAGAAATTATCTTCACTGCGGGTGGAGATATTTAGAACCTTGGTCAACAGGTTTTCGATGACAGGCATTGTGGTTTGGAAACTTTTGTCACTTCAGTTTTCATGAGAACAATTCAGAATATTGAGGGATGATTGCATCAAGTTATCGGATATGCCCATCTACACCAAGCAGCTTTAATAGATAAGAAAAAGGCTCAACTTTAAAACTAAAATCCATCTTTTTTTATGAGCCTTGGATGAAAAATGACCTACCTGACAAAAAAAAAAAAACAGGATAACAGTTGGAGAATCCAACTGAAATCATTCCAATAGTCTTAAGTTGCAAATCGTTAAAGGAAGAGTGTGTCCTGCAGTGTCAGTGACTCGATGCAATCACCTGTTTTTTACTTAGAAAGAAAATTCTTAAAAAATAAAATTCTTAAAATAAATTGAACTGAACTAAAGAAAATGTGCATGTCTGGGCGACATGATGCCTGTGGTCATCCCAAATGACCACATGACGCCCACCAGCCAGTTCAAAAAATGCCACATCTGTAAACAAACAATCCACTGTGTTTAGTTTCAATTTAAGGTAAGTGATGACCTATATTCCAAGATGAGAACAGGAGCTCATGTTAGCTACACAGCTAAATCAGTGAAGGACCCTGAAGAAGCCTTCAGTTTAGCCCCGCCTCCTGATGCAAAAACAGTGCCAGCTCCTAGTAACATTGTAGAGGAAGAAACTCTGCAGTGACACTGAAAATATGCTGCAGCTAAAAGTGACAGGAACATCGTATGTTTATACCTTTTTAAAATAAATTTTGAATTTTCAATGTTTAAAATTCCAGTGTTTGGTTTTTCTGTGTTTTTTTGTATGTCTGTGTTAATGCAAGCTGATTTATCTTAATACAAACTGAGGGGCTTTGTAACAGTGAAGTAGGCATTAGAAAGTAGTACAGTGTTCAGCGAGCACTAAAGCTAACTCTGTTTTGGAGAATCCTACTGCCACCAGAGCAGAGCTTGCTCAACATCTGCATGAACAAAATGTTGAAAAGTCAATGATGAGCAGCAAAAAGGACGGATGTTTCATTTTTTCTTTTTCTCTATGAACCCTCCAGATTGTTTGGGACATTTGTCCAGAGAAGAAAAGATGGCAGCCAACCTGATTCCATAAACCCCTGAGCTGCTGTCATCCAAAGGAGCAGGTTGACTCATAAGTCCAACAACACAGCTATAAGACAAGTCAAAGCGCTGCTAATAGAAGAATATCAGGATATATAGAAAATATTAACCATGTTAGAGTGAATGACAAATGGAAATGAGAAAAGTGTTGCACTGCAAACGGATTCTTTAAAGAAATGTACTGTTTTTGCAATAGAATACCCACCTTGCATGTTAACCTTAGCTTATTTTTGCTACACTTCAATGTTTGATTATTAAACTTAAAAGAAATCATCTTAATGATCTAAACTATTGTCTGTATAAAAACTCTTAATCTAAACTAGAATCCTGTCACTACTCTTTGATTCAATTCAGTTTTTTTTCACTATAGCACCAATTCACGTCATGTCATTTTCCAATCTACTTTTAGAATTTCAAGTAATCAAAAGTAAACATGTAGATTGAGAGAGAAATAAATACATGCTTGTGTTTCTGAACACACCACTCAGCGCTGTGGTGTTACCCACCTTGCACAGAAAGAAAGTATATTGCACCCCTTAGACTGGTGCTGCGGTCCGACCTGCCGCGCAGGATCAGCTGGCAGCTGTAGAGGGCGCTATCCTCAGGCTGGAGCTGCAGAAGGGTCACATTGAAGGTGAAGCCGCCGGGTCCGGGCGCAGACAACAGCTGGACCCTCTGAGTGGGGAACAGCAAACTTTGGTGCTGCTGTGAGTGGTAGGCCACCTCCACAGGGCCTCGGCCCATTTGCCGTTTCAGAATCACGCCTTCCACAGCCAAGCCTTCGCTATTAGGGGTGTGACACGGAAGCACAGCTGAACCCCCCGTACACGTCTGTATCAGGTCAATGTCCACCGAGCCCGGAGCATCTCCATGGAGAAGAAGGAATAAAACCGAATGCAACATTTTATTTTTTTAAAAGCTGATCATATGGAGTCCAGTGCCTCCATAACTCACACAATTTCTTTTCTCTTTTTCAGAACATTTAAATCAGCAAATAAAAAAATACTTTTTATTATTCATTTCAAGTTAAGGAACTGAACATAATCTTAACTTGATCAAAACCTTTACATATTAAAAGAATTGGAATGAAATTCATTCTTTTAGATATTGTAAACTAAAAAGATAATTAGACATTAAACCTAATTAGACATTAAACCCATTTTGAAATTGTCCCTGTTTTTCAAAGATATTCAAATGAGACGACGCTGATTTCATTTTATAAGCGACTGAAGCACTAAACAGTGGGATCACATAAAAGGGAAAACAAAAATAAAATCATAAAAACAGACAACAGAAAAAAAAAAACGTATTGATCAAAAAGCTACTTGGTATTAAAAATTATCTTAAACTTGGATTTAAAGTTTAAGACCTAAAGCCTGGGTGTGTGGTGGAGTGAAGGTTAAAAAAAAGGGTTGATTTTAGACTTGCTGCCACTGAAAATGCCCATGATGACCTGAGGGATCTGGCATGTACAGAAACATATAACAGTTCAGATAAATGAGGGGGGGTCGGGCCATTAAGAGCTTTAAAATTAATTCTAAAATGAAGGAAATTGAGTTCTGGAGAACTTAGAGGTCTTCAAGAGAAGGCTGATATAGAAACAATTACAGTATTTAAATCTAGCACTAATGAAAGCATGAACAGATGATTTTAAAAAGAATTAATTTGGGCATAATTTGACTGCAAATTTGATTTGCTTATTAGATTTAAACACTTGAGCAAAATTCAGTTCCATGTTTCTACCTGTATTATAATTTACGGACAAGCACTGAAATCAGTGATGACATTGTGACTAAATAAGATGTATATTCTGTCTTTATTACAGAATAAACATTTTTTTATTAAGCCACTGGTTGGCAGCAGTGACATTATCCAGAAGAGAAAGTAATTACCCCAACCTGAAGTCGTCAGCATAACAAAGGACGGACAGAGTGTAGTTATGTACGATATTACGAAGTAGCAAAGATCCCCTTAGCATTTAGAGTTGGTTCAATGTTTACTTTTAAAACTAGGTTTAAAATGTTCCTTTTTGATCAAGTTTATAGTTAGAGTGACTCCAGTTATCCTGAGCTATAACTATAGTAATGCTGCTATAGACTTAGACTACCGGAAGACTTAGTTCACTCCCATTTCATCATTTTATCTCTATTCTCCCATTCTGCAGTATTTTTTAGTTCAGCCTCTAACTTTATGCTCTCTCTGCTTATTTGGATCAGTGCGACTATGTTCATTTTGAATGCTTGCTTCTGTCTCCTTGAAACACAGTCGCCCTCGGCAGTAGGACCACTCACACTGAGCCTGGTCTTACAGGAGGTTTCTTCCAGTTAAAAGGGAGTTTTTCCTCTTAACTAAACTAAAATGAATTAAATGCTAACAGCAGCCTAATCTGGACTTCAGTTTGTTTGTCACAACAGAATTTTTAATCCTTAATCCTAATCAGTTTTTTAGTGAATGTAGAGAATCTTCGCCCTCTGCACTGTTCTGGGATAGAGTTATTCACTTTAGTTTGACACATACACAATCTGCATTTATCCAGGTTTAAAACACTGCTGTGTTCATATAGTACATGTGAACACTGGCCCAGTTTATAACCAGTTCTTATGTAAACTCAGTTTCTTCACAGAAATATCTCAAAGCCCCCTTTTCGTTTTGAGACAAAATTCACTATAAAGCTGGTTCATTTTTGTCTGATGACAGATATGAAATAATTAGTAAATTATCTGTTTGTCAAACTGAAACTATCAGATTGAGTCTCAATTTGTTTTGGGGTTTTTTTGAGACAGGAAGCAGACAAGCAAAACAATAAGATGGCATATGGTTTTCAAGTTAGTAGAGCATGTGAGGTTTAAAGTGAGAGGGCATAATCACCATCTGCTAATAATCTTAGGACCATTTTAAGCGACATAAATATTTTTCATCTCCAAGTTTTCTGCACACCACTGGGGGAGAGGAGGAAAAGCAAGTAGTTTTGTGGAGGTTTCACTTCCTTGCTATTTCCTGTTCACAGACAGATGATCTTTGTGGGAAGAAGAGAAGGAGAGAAAGGAGCCTCACCGGAAATAACTTGAAGGAAGGTCTCAGTGTTTCCTTGAATCCTTTCGTCCTCGGAGCCAATTCTTTCCACCATGAACTCACAGATGTAGCGGTCTGTGTCTCCGGGCCTGAGCTGGGAGATGGTCACATTGACGGAGTAATCAGTCGGGTCCCCGCTGACGCTCACCCTGTCTTTGAAGGACTCGTTCACCGAGGCGTCGATTTTGGTGTATTTGAAGAAAATCTCACTGCTTTGCAACCACATGCGCTTCAGGTAGAGACCGTAGGGCGGCTGGCCCCTGGGCTCCATGTGGCAGCGGATGAGCACCGACTCTCCCTCCAGGCGCTCCACGAAGGAAACCTCACCACAAAACACTTAAAAGTCACAAGAATAAAAATAAGGAGTGGCACAAGATCAGTAAAATATATGCGTCTTTTTATTGAATCATTGATTTTTATTTCTTTTTCATCTTATTAAAATAGAAAGCAGCGGCATGACGAAAATATTTTCTTCAAAAATAATTTTAAAAATAGTCCCAATAATAACCAAAACAGGGAAGCACGTGTTTGCTATAAGAAAATTAACCCCAATGAGATGAGAATATTAGTTTTTCTGCATTTATCAGTGTAATCAACTGAAAACCAAGGTTATTTTTTCCTGGATCTGTGGCCACTTACATAAAACTGATATTTTACGCATTTATGCTTCTTTTTTTCTATTTTTAACATCAACATATTTCCCTGGGGAAACCAAGGATCGAAACCACAAGCGAAGTACCTTTACGCACGGTACACTTTTCCTCTACTTTTTAAATTTGCGCAAGTATATTTCTATATGTGTAAATAAATTCACATTATTTTCATTGTTAAAGCTCTTTATTATGGTATTGTTTTACATTGTTATTTGATGCTTCGGCATTGAAATTTCAAAATATTGATGCCTTTGTATTTACAGTTAAGTTTGGGATTTTGTTAGAATAACACAGAAATGTAAAGCAAAACTAGTTTCATTTAAGTTACCAAAGTGCAGATTACACCAATTTTGTAAAACCTTTTTAGTTACTATTACATTCAATAATGTTTAAAGCACTTTAAAGAAATGCATTTAAAACCAAAACGTAAGATTTGCCCATCTTAGTGTTTTTATGTAATTCCCCCATGTCTACATATATTTTTCTATCATGGAAACATTATCACTTTTCAATGTGCCTAAATGGGTATGCATTGACCTAAAACAGGGCTTACCAAATCCTGTCTGTGTGTTGAAAGCAGTCCAGAGAAAAGCCAGGTAGAAAATCCCAGTCATCTTCAATACCACCAACTCTAAAACTGATTCTGAAGGAAGATGGTGATGTAAACCATGACAGCATACATGTACACGATTCAAACTGATGTGATAAAAGTTTGGGTGACCGTAAATGAAACCGAGAGGAACTCCTCATAGCTCCACCTTCCAACCTCTACGCTTGTGCAAGAGGAAGCACACTCTTGAAAAAAAAAAAAACACTACATGCTTTATGTCAAACCCGCTATCTTGAAAATTTCTTGCAATACATCCATGTAACATATATGTACAAAAGAAAAAATGCTGAGGAATATGACGTTTTAGCAATACTATGGCAGTTAATGTGTCTTATTGTTTTAAAGTTATTTTTAAATTTCATTTTGTCTTTAAAATTTGCATTAATTGCTTCACTTCTTCAAAAAGCATTATATTTAAATATCCCAGAGGAAACAATGCTGACTCTTCATCTGTGAACAGGATGTGGACTGTTGTGTTTCTCGGTGATAAGTTGCACCATGTCCTATAAGAGACGCAGACACAAACACACACTATTATATATACACTGCTCAAAAAAACAAAAGGAATGCATAGACAATATATAACTTAACTTCAATTAAGTCAAAGTTCTGTAAAATTAAACTGTCCACTTAGGAAGCAGTACTGATTGGCAATCAATTCTACATGCTGTGCTTCAAATAAAATAGACAACAGGTGGAAGTGTGGTGCAGACAAATCTGCAGATGCTATTGCCCATGTCTGGGAGGAGATCCCTCAGGAGACCATCTGCAACCTCATCAGAAATATACTCAGGTGTTGTAGGGCGGTCATACAGGCACGTGGAGGACACACACAATACTGAGCCTAATTTTGACCCGTTTTAAGGACATTACATCAAAGTTGGATCATCATGTAATGTGTTTTTTCCACTTTTCTGCAAAGATTCTCAGTCATCCAGGTCGTGGTCAAGCTTGGAAAGTTCCTTTAGGCGACTGGATGCGATCGTTTCTGGAAAACTTCACATCCCGTTGCCTAACTGACCTTTCCAAGATTTTTCCACTTTCACTTTGTGTGTGACTTTAAATCCAGGCCCCCATTGGTTAATAAATTTGATTTACATTGATGATTTTTGTGATTCTGTTGTGTTGTGATATTTTCATATATTTATCATCCACCCTGGTAGGGGTGGTAAATATGTTATTTCCTCATATTTCAGTTTAACACTCTTGACTAAAAACTAGAAAGACTCAACTAAAACTAAGCTAACATGTACAAACAAGAAGGAAAAACATGGTTGAAAACCATGGAACCAGTGCGCTCAGCATATGAGCACATGTCTCCTTAGGACACAGCCAATGGGATCAAGTGAATGTGACACCAACCAGTTTAGAGAGGACACTGGGTTGAATTACACTGAACCCGACCTCACTGACGTCAAGCTCCTTTCAAAAGCAAGCGTGCAACTGTGTTCATTCTCTTTTCCGTGGATGAAGGTGGTTAAAGTTTTCTTACATTATGGTGACTGAAGAATAAACACCTATGAGAAGAACATTGAGCTTCCTGAAGTGGAGCAATAGCTCAAACTCATTTGCCATCTGGAGATTCAATCTCTTCAGACTGTCCATCAAAGCAACTTAATGGTCATCACCACTTTGGCCATTTGAGAAACACTGGATATCCCATCCCTTCACTGCAGATTAGGTCTTGCTGGGCATACTTATCCAGCTGGCATGCTTCAGCAAATGTAAAAACATCTTAGAGGGCTTTATTAACCTCCTGTCAACCGTCTCCAACCTCTAATCGTAATTCGGCCTGATATGCTGCACCTGATTTCCCCAGCCCAACCAATACATGCAGGACCATCAGGTGGGCCAAGTTGCCATCTACACTAAACTGGGCTGGTCACTCTAAGGGCCATTTGACACTGTCCATCCTTCATCCACAGTTCAGCAGTGCCTGCACGTCACTACAGACCCCCGCTTCAAATGTGCTTCTTAAGAACGTGGAACACGTCTGACAGATGGAAACTCTGCCTTACAGTGAGAGAGCTGCCAGTTGTTCGAAGGAAGACCAAAAACCCATCACCCTGCTCCCGAATGCTACCACTAGAGTAACAGTAGATGGCACCCTACGCTATGCCACGCCTCCCCTGCACCGTATGACTGACACTGTAGAAGCAGTACTTCCTAGGCTCTATGCAAACTATGCAAAACATGAAGGGGTGCCAATAATGGTGATATCCGGAAGCATGGGAAGCACAACATTGGATGGGATGATCTGACTGAACCCCAGTCTCTGAATAAACAAAGGACTTTTTAGGTGAATGAGCTTCCTGATCTTGTTCACCTTGAGTTCCATAGGACCCATACAATTCAATCTGCTTAAAAGAAACAAATGTATAAGCCTACCAGCAACATCTAACAACCACACAACCAGAAACGCTACCATAGGAACGTCATTAATTATGTGCCCTGCATAAAAACATCACATCAGCACAAATAAATAAAATGATATATTTGAAACAGTTTGCCCCCAAACCTACCACAACCAGCAAACAGCATGGGCTCAAAACAGACCTGGTGTCACACACAGGTGTGTTCTGTGCCCTTACTTGGCTCAGATGGACAGTGGTTATGGTTCAATGACTTTTCACAGGCACAAAATGGCATCCAAAGAAGTGATCCAGCTAAATATACGATGCAAACTGAGTTACAATCCAATAATTATACAAAGAATGGACCATTTCTCCACAGTGATATAAAAATGACATTGGATCTCATGCAAGAACTGGTTATAGGCACAAATTAGTTCTTAAATCATTTGAACAAGTGATTTAGGAGAAAATGTTGCATTCACCTCTTCTATTTCTAATCTTCCATCAGGTATGAACAAAGTGTTTCAGACTTGGTGTAGGAGTTTAGCACTATCAGTCAGCTGTTATCATAACCTAGTTTTACACTAAGTGGCTACATTTGTTTTATTTAGAAGCAATTGTCAGTTTTTAGGCCGTACTGTAAATATAATTATATAAATTTCATTTTTGTTTGCTGTCAGTAACTACACCTGCAGCTGGCATGTATCCAGAGGACATTAGTTTAATTTGTTGTTGTTTTATTTTGGTCAGAAGAAAGAACAGTCAGAATTCAAACTATTGTTCAAATAACATCTGGCACAAAACATTAAAACTTAATTTCACTCCATGGCTGTTATTAAACTAAATGCTGAATGTTTGGGTCTGTCTGATTTTGCTAAAGGATTTCTGCCAATCTATATATGATTATTTGTTGAGAGAGATTTAGGTGAATGTTGTGTTGTTTGATGGAGAACTCAAGTATTTACATCATACGTTGTAGCTTTTGACTCCATCAGTTGTTTCTATTGACTGTTTTTCAATCAGAAGATTTTTTTAATATTATTTTGAACTTTTGTAAAAGTAAAACCATGTCATTTACATCACTTGTGATTAATTTCACGGCTTGGCCTTTAATTCTGCTGCTCAGCTCTCAGTCAGCACATTTTTTTCATTTTAAAACCCATAGTTTTTTCCCCTTCCTCTTCAATGACGTTCTATAGCCTTCCCACTGATATGAAGCCTTATATGGCATTACCAGTGCGGTGATAATGCAGATTCACATTTCTTGGGAACTCTTGTTCACATATGCACAGGTGCATTGCATCACATTTAAGAGAATTGTTTACTGAGGTTAACGCTTTTTAGGGCACTAACTGGAATACTTGGAAAATCAAAATTTTAACTTTATACATTAAAACATATGGATATTTTGATAGCAAAAATCAAGGTCAATGAAATAACAGTTCTGCAAGAAATTCGTGAAGAACAAGAAGCACATTTTTTGTTAAAACATAGCTGCATATCATTAATGCTGATACGTGGACTTACATTTTTTTTACTTTTGAACTTAGCTTAACTTTTTTTCAACTTAATTTACAGTAGGTAACATTTCATCCGAGGGCTCATTTAATTGTGCAATCCCAAAATGATGTACACTACCATTAGGTAGTATCTTTGCTGAATAGCTGGATATAAATCTTGTGCTTCTAGACCTGATACATGGGGTTGACTCCCTTTTTAAAAGATACACAAATGACCAAAAGCGGCAGCGTTCATATAAGCCTATAGTAGAAAAAAAAAAAGAAATTCACATAATACGAAAATGCGGCATGAAACTCAGCTTTACAGCCGAGTAAGCAGTTCAGTCCAAGCATGCCTCCTCAAACTACTGTAGAAAAACTAGCAAATATTACATCAATTATTATAAAATAAAACATGTTAGATTTTAATTTAGTTGAAGACTACCAATAGTCCAAGAGGAAAGTAACAGATCGATAGCATTAGGGTTCTGCTTCTGGAACTCAAAGTAAAATAAATTGATGTCTAATTAAGCAAATGTGCAACTAATTTAAAAATCAAACTTATTTTTTAGATTTTAAGGATTGTATTTTGTTGCGTATACAAACTGTTTATGCTTGTTTCTGGTCTTTAAATTCTTTGAACCGCTGATGAGAAGTGACAGATCAGTTTTTACTTTTAATGAGCAGCAGGATCTCATCTCTCTAACCCCTGCTGGCCACTAGGTGGTGCACTAGTGTGTAAAAGTCATGCAGCTCCTATTACAGGATTTCTACTACAGCTGTTCGCAGAAATTAAAAATGACAAATAGCAGGAGAGGAATAAAAGTATATTTATTGATGAAGCATTATTAAAATCAACACTGATGTCATTTCATTCAAACATTTTCTGGTATTTGCACATTGTTTCTATTTCACTATACAGTTCAAACACCAGATGAACAATTCATTTAGTTATGTACAATTAACAATTATTTATTCAGACCTCTAAATGGAAACCTGGCACCCCAACCGCAAAAAATATTGACACAACATTCATTCATTAAGTGAATATTCTCCAGTGGTGTTCAAATATGGTTGTTTATGCATCTCTCATTACCCTGGATAATATTGGTGAACTAAAAGTCTAAAGCGAATTAAAGATAGTGTTTATTGTAACATCTAAACATGCTTAATATGTTAGAATTCTATCTTAAAATAAATCTGTCCTCCAATCAAAAGAAAAACAAATAGATTTGAAAAGAAAAAAACAGGACACAGGGATCATATTCATCCTGCGATTACAAAAACAAATGATCTAAATATGCATAAAAAAAAAACAAATCTTTTCAACTTCTTTGCTTTTCATTTTCACACTTGAACCTTAAGACAAAACCTTTGTAGTCCACTAGATCCTCATTGTTGTGAATGATGTCACTTGCAGTATTTGAAGGTTTCTAAATGTGCCTTCATGTATATGAATGTCGGACACTGTGGAATTTGCATGACTTGTAAACGATCATATCACAAATCAGCAAAACCACCAAGTTTGACACCACTTGAGAACTACAAGTCGTTTTCCTCATTAAGTTCTCAGCTCCCGTGCTACTTACCATGCCGGTTGATGTCCGATAACAAGAGTGTATTTCAAAGTATTCATCTCAGTGTCATTCAGGATTTATAGGTAGAGTAAATCTAGATGCCTTTATCCGATTCCTAATCACGTTTAATGAAACAGAACAGCGTACATAGCCTTGCATCCAGCTGTATGGGACACTCTCACACTATAATAAACATCAGGTACTTACAGCATTTAACTGACCTGTCATGCCAGCTGATTGGGTTTTAAGGCTGAAAAGCTCATATGGATGGGCTACAGACAAAAACAAATACAAAGATGTAAGTGATCTGGCCAGAGGAGAAGGTGTGTAACACTGATCGAAGTCTTGAACCAAAGCTGTGTTCATGTTTCCTACACCCTTTTTTTCCCTTTAAAGGATGTTTAATGAAAATAAATTCAAAACAATGGTACACGGCTGATGACTTGTGGGACACGAATATGTTCAAAACCAACCAGCAATAAAGGGTCGGTGCTGCAGCAAAGACCAACCAGATGGTGTTTATTATTATTTTTAAAACAGATGTATTTATCTCTCAGATTCTTACAGTAATGCTCTTCTAAAATTGACCTTCATCCAAGGCGTGTTGGACAAATATCCAAATCTGTTAACTAATGGAAAACACAGCAACACAAACTCCAGGAAAGATCAATTATCAACAGAAATACAAAAAATGAAAGATTAAAAGATATTTGACTGGACTTTGACATAGACCTGCTGTATTGCTGGATGTGTTTCAACACTGAAGCGTTCATGCATGGCAGAATGCTTGTATGCAGCTTTATAATGGAGTTGCGATAAATTAAAATCTGTAACAATGTGAAATTATTTCCATTAAATCAGTTGTATTTAGACCATAATAAACAGGTCACTATGGGGGGGGCTACAGGTCCAAATGATCTGGGCGCATTAATTTACAGAGCCTTCCAAAAGTATTCACACTCCTTGAACTTTTCCACACATTTTAGGATCATTTATTGGGATTTTAGACAAGAGAAAGATACAGATTAGCCCCTTTTACTTTAATGCCTGTATAATAGACCAGATACTAATCCAAACAGTAATATAACAATATTTACAAGTACATGAACTCTTGACTACATCCCATTTTTTACCAACTGGGTCAAAATTGTCGTACTTCCAATCTGGCTACAGCTTCCTCAGAGCTATTCTGTAAAAATCATCTGCTAATTTTGGGGACTTTTCACTTAGATGAAAGAACCAGAAGTGCAGCCCTTTGCTCCAATTTGTCCCAAAGGGGTTTTATAGAGGTCAGGATCTGAAATAAATGAGTTGGTAAATACTGATTACACCTCTGCCTTTTTTAATCTTGCTATAAATGCAGCTTTGCTGTGAAGACCTTAAGAGAACAGCATAAATAACAGCATGGATCTACAAAGAACCAGAGCTTTGTTCAATCCAGCATGGCCATCCACAGAAAGAGGCACACTGATCAGAAGCAGCCAAGAGGCCCACTGCAAACTAAAAGGCTCTGCAGATTTAAAGAGTCAAAAGAAAAACTATTCATTAATAAACTCTTGAGTTTAGAAAGCCTCGTTGAAAGAAAGCTATAGCATATAACATTTGTAGTAAAAGGCATGGAGGAGAGCCAGAAAACAAGCCAGTAAAGGCGTTTAGATGCTGTGGAACCCAAATGACCACAGGAAGATCAAGAAAGATCCTAGGATGGTGTTTAAACTTGGGACTTCATCACTATGTTGTCATGGTCCTATTAAAGTCCTGACTTTAAACAAAGAATCTGTGGCAGAACTTGGAAAAACAGATGCTCTTCACCCATAACCTTGAGCCATCTTTTAAAAGAAAAAGTCCCTGGATTAACAAGAAAAAAACAAAAAAAAACATGGCAGTCCTATCAGTTATCATATTTGTAATATAAAAAAAGATAAATCCTGTATCATTTTCCTTCAGCTTTACCTTAATAACCTATTTTACAATGGCCAATCTAATAAAATTCACTATAAAACTAAAGTTTGAAGTCATAATGCGACTAAAATGCAGAAAATTTCAGAGGGAACATTAATGAAGGACTTTTGGAAGGCACCGGATCTTATGTAAGACAATGGGAGGTCAATGGAGCAGAAAGAGAGAAATCAAACTGGAAACTTTGGTTATTTTCTGAATAAAATCCTATCCAACAGAGCTGTAAGATGTGCAGAAATACAACACCAGTACAAACCTTAGTGACTCACCTCCACGTACGTCAGGACAAACCAGCAATAGATTTCAAGATGGATTTTATTACAACAGATTGATAAAACATTACAAAGGACGCATACAAGGTCGCATTTAACCATGAAATATTAAAACAAACCTGAAAAAAAGGAATAAAGCTAGAGACTGACATTACTTTGTTGGAATCATCTTAAATCAACGAGACCCTCACCAACCACGGTTGGGGACGAATGTCCAACAGCACCTGTGCATGCTGTGAGGGCCTCCATCAATCTACTGCAGCAATAAGAAAAATCAAACGTTCTCAAAGAAACTTGCCTTTGTAAGGGGGTTGGTATGTTCATGTAACTCCAGCAGCTTCAAAAGAATTACGAATCATTTTTACACACTTCACCTTTATGAACCTGAGTGAAACCTATGGGAAAGAATATATCCTCACATGTGATCAAGTAACACCAAAAAAAAAAAAGCCGTTAGATATTTATGGTGTTTGGTTGTTTACTAATAAACATGTTACAAGAAAATGTCCATGCGGGGTTTGTTTTTTTTTTTTTTTAAATCTTTTTAAACAGACCATGTTTGTCTTCGCCACCACTGTAGGATTTACTGCTCTTCGCTTTGCAGCTAGGTTTGAAAAAGCACAAGGATGAGAGAAAGGTGTTAACCTCAAACCTAGTGTGGCGGATGCTTTGTTTCTTCAGTAGCGCCCAGCTGGAGACATGACAGGTGGTCTCATACCCATGGGTGGGCCTCCTTGGTAAGGGGGCACCATAGGAGGGCCTTGCCCATATGGAGGCATCCCTCCTGGCATGTAGCCAGGGAGGCCCTGAGGAGGGGCACCATACTGACCTGCAGGGGAAACATGGGCAACAACAGCTTCACTCATCAATGAACCAATAGTTTTTAAATAAATATATATATATTTATGTTAAAACTTAATCCTAATGTATTTGGTTAAGATGAAAGATGTCTACCATGCATGGGATGCCTCATGCCCGGCTGCTGTGGTGGCAGACCCTGCTGAGGGGGCATTATGCTGCCCACAGCTGCCACTGGAGGAGCAGCAGCAGCATGGGCCTGACCAGCCCTGGGTATGAGACGCTGGTAACGGGGCAACTGAGCCCTCATCTCCTCCTGGTTACAGAGAAAAACACAAAATGCAAACATTCAGACTGCAGAACCCACGGCACGCCTCTCTCAGTACAAAGAGACACTCACAAAAAGGCTGAGGAATATGGGTACCAATGTTGGCGAGCCCTGAATTCAGACCGAGGATAATCAATTTCAGAATCATCCTCAACTTAACCAACATATAGAGTAACTGCTTAGTTTCTTTTACAATGATTTAGAAATCGTTCGACGGGTATTTATCTGATTGACATATCCATCCTGATCTACTAGAAAATATCACTAAACATACTATATAAGCCAGTCATTACTTACTGTGGAAAAAGAGCAAAACAGAAAGCTCAAGCGACTTACCAGTGAGATATCCTCATCAGGGTGGATCAACTTACTAGTTGCACTCGTGGTGGTGAGGGTGGCGGGCTTACTGGTCACTGTGGCCGGGGGTTTAGCCACAGTGCTGCTAGAGGGATTAGAAGAAGAAGTGGAAGAAGAAACAGAGGGCTGGGTGTAGGCAGGGAAAGTCGCTTTGGGAGGTTCTGAGGAAGCGGCAGTGCTGAGAGAGTTTGAAGCTGCAGCTCCTGAAGGACTCTGCTGGGCCTGCAACACGAGAACATGCAAACAATTGGATGTAGTTTAAAAAAAAAAAAAAAGTTTCCAACCTTTCCTGACCTGTCTACCATGCAGAACAAGTCAATATGATGAGAACAAACAGGTGAAGTCATTTTATTTTTTGGATTTAACACCATCTTCTGTGCAGAACTTAAGACCTAAACTTATGCAATTAGGGGAAATAAACCACCCAGTAGTTCATTCCAATAATACTAACCGTTTAGCTTCAACGGTTCACTAAATCACATCTAAACCTATGTGTTTTGGAAAGAGAACCAAAGCTTCACCTCAACTACTACAAAATAAAAAAAAAAAAAAGAAAATCAAAAAATGATCATGTAATTTGTTTTTATAGTTCATGCTGCTTAAATCAGGAGGGCTGGTAACTCCTCCTATGTATGCCATTTCCATGTTTATTTGAAGCACATGCAGCTTTAAAGCTCACAGCTTGAGTTAAAAGTAGCCTTACAAATGCTGTTAGTAAACAGCCTAGTTCGACACGTAACAGGCAAAGTTGTTATGCAACATGCAGCTGCCGCAGGGCACGTCAAAGTCTATGAGCGTACTTGGGGCATGTTAGAAAAGGGAGGCTGGGAAGAGGCAGACTGATGGTCTGCAGGTGGAGAGGAAACGCCTGTGGCGCTGCTGTTAGCGCCAGAGCCCATCTGCAGCGTGGTGGAAAGGAAAATCACAGGATTGGCATGTAAAAGATCTCCGTAAGCTAACCAAAATTCAACCCGATCTGTGGCGAGATCAAAACAAAAACTCCAAAAGCTGTTAATAAGGTAAGCAATAGCAATAACAGAGAAAACAGTTCTAAGACTCTGACCTGCGCTGCACTGGGAAAGAGGGGTTTAGTGACAGCAGGCTGAACCGCTGGTGCTGCTACGGGTCGGCTGGGCATTGGTCCTGCTGCAGGGGTCGGAGCGATGTGGGGCATTCCCGGCCTTGGAGCCATGTGAGGCGGTATTCCTGAATAACAGTCAAACATTATTCTGTCAACAACCACAGAGCACTGCTGCGAGTCCTGCTGAAACATAAGTCAGGATTTCCATGATCAAGATACTGAGAAGTTAAAATACAGATTTATTGATTCAGAGCAGCATGAGGTTTAAAACATTTTGACAGGAAGTTCATATTAGGAAGGTTGTCAGGACACAAAATGATGGTTTGAGCTTTACAACTGTAACCCACAGGACTAACCTTTACTAAGCAGCTGAGATTTTTTGTGAGGAATACCAATTTCTGTGACAGCTGCATTTTAACCTACTTGCTAATTAGTAAGGATTGATCAACATATTATATAAACAAACAGTCTAGAGTGACTGTGGCATAAAACAATGTGCTCCTAATCTGGCTGCTTTATGTTAACGAATAAATGGCAAAGAATTATCATTGTCCTGAGTGATTAAATACCTGAACAGTTTGCAAATCATCCACTGCGCTTAGCTAGGTATAGCTTAGCACATTTACCAGCCACAGCACTTTTAATTTTAATGTGATTTCCAGTTAGTTCTTGCCTTTATTCCTAAGTAAATGTTAGCTTTGAGGCCAAGAATGGATTGTTTCCATCTAGAAGTACGTTCACAGCATTGATGCTAGAAACATGGATGTTTTTTTTTTAGCTTATTTCTGCACTAAAAGCAGAGGGGTGTTTTCTGGGCATCATATAACAATAAAGCTTGGTTCACATAAACTCCACCCTCAAGTCTTTAAATGTGTTTGCAAAATAATTTCTCAGAACAACATTGTATTGTAAGTTAAAAAAAAACAAAACAAACAGGTACGTTTTTAACATGTTTTACACATGGCAGGGATCAATTTTCACAATCCAACTTAAATTGCAGCAGAACGCAATGTTTTTTAACCTTCTACAAGTCCATGTGTTTAAGTTCCGTTTAAGTTGGGCTTTTCTTTGCACTTCTTATTTGGAGAACATATGTAACCCACCTGGAGGAATGGCAGGCATCCCTGGCATCATGGGAGGCATCATCCCTCCCATTGGCATCATGCTGTAAATAAGGTGGATGACTATAGTTATATACCAACATTGGTTTCGTTAAGAGAATTTAAGCTAATAATGAGGCGATACTTACGCTGGGGGCATTCCAGGCATGGCGGGAGGCATGCCGTGCATCATGGGAGGAACACCTGGCA
This sequence comes from Jordanella pulchra, assembly GCA_034780135.1. Lineage (NCBI taxonomy): Eukaryota > Metazoa > Chordata > Actinopteri > Cyprinodontiformes > Cyprinodontidae > Jordanella > Jordanella pulchra. The sequence continues at coordinate 22,942 of JAUZNJ010036536.1, forward strand.
TCATGGGAGGCATTCCTGGAACCAGCAAAATTGTTCTCTTTTTACAAATAATTCAACACATGATAATACTGGATTTTGTTCTCATTGCAACAAATACAGTTTATCACACGTTCTGTTGTTCGAACTCTTATGTAGTGAAAACCTTGATGCTCGAAATCAAACTTCTGTATAAAATGTCCCTGTGAATGGATAAAGATAAAGGAAAATTGTGATTCTGTGATTTTTTATCTGTATTCAAGATGGAAACATAAAACGTCTACATCGCAACATTGTTTTAATTTTATCAAGGAAGAAGTTATCATTAACTAAAACTAACTAAAACTAGAATAAAAAAATGTTTGCTAAAATAAAAATAAAAACTACTTTGCCACAAAAAAACATTTGAAAGCGTAATGGGAGTTTACAAAAATAATTAAAACAAAATGGTTTTTTTAAGACAAAATATGCTTATTTTTCATTCGTTTTTTATCATAATGCATTAATAGGGGGTCTAGTTTCCAGTTGCTGTTTTCAATTTTTAATCGCTGTACCGCATTACCCCAGCTGATGACAGGTCTGTCCCTATTCAGGATTTTTTTTCTGTAGTTATTTACTTTTTAGTCTTTCTTCCGGTATTGATGCCAAATTACAAAAAAGATGAAGACTATCACGGAAACTAATAAAAGCTAAACTGAAACTAAGCCTAAAAAACAAACCAAAACCAGCTAACAAATACTAAAAATATATCAAAACTAAAATAGAATTGAAAATCAGTAGTCAAAGAATAAAGAAATAAAAACTAAACCTTGGCTATCTCTTTCCTGTTGCTATTTCAGGCTTAAGATACCCGTATAAAAGAAAGAGAAAATTGCCTAAATACAAAGAGGAGGAATAACAGTGAAATCAGAGAAGCGAAGCTCTTTGCAAATGCCTTACCTTGATATCCTGCATGAGGTATCCCTGGTGCACCAGCCACAGGAGGTATTCCCGGTTGGGTCATTGGTGCAACATACCCTGCCTGGGGCTGGACAGCAGCTACCTGCTGAACAGATGGACCTGCCTCATCGTCGTCGTCATCATCATCCGAGTCATCCTGATTTGACTTCTTCTTCTGACTCTCTGAAAGTCAAATTAAAACAGCATTTATAGAAAAAAATGATACAAGCATCACTAGGAGTATAAAACCATAAATGGTCTTCAGGGATAGATATAGTAACTTCATAAGGGAAATGCTGCACTTAACAGCAAAGTATGCTGCAAGTTTATATTGTGAAGATGAAATTAACAAATAAAAATAACTTCAAAACTTCACCTATTCCTTTAAATCCAAATTCTACCAAATTACCTTGTGATTTTTGCTCTAATGTTCGCCTCCTTTCCTGCATGTCTTTCTCTGGGATTCCCTCCATGCCATATATTTCCAACTCGATGTCTGTTCTTCCAGGAATTGCGTTTGGTACACTGTCTATAGTCTCTTTGTGTACCTGTAAAACATGCAAAGTAACTTAGCCTGTGTAACCCATCCAAATGCAAACATGCCCTCACCGCAATTCTTTCCTGCGATTCAATTGGTCGATACTTGTTGTAAAAAGGTACAAACCTGCATACAGTGAATCGCCAAGCCGGGACCAGTGTATAGCTTCTTGTGGCAAATGTGGCATTTGAAATGTTTTGCTTTCTGATGCTGAATGAGGATTTTCTCATCGTCAAAGTCTCGATTACAATACCTTAATGTAAGAGTTAAGGGTTTATGAGTATTTTATAAGTCGCTGAGTGAGAATCACAGTCAGACATCAACATAACGTCGACGTCTTGTAACAAGATTACATAAAGATTCAGATAAATGGGGTGTTAATCCATGGCTAACGCGTTAGCTCCGTTCAAAATTCGCACATATTACACCAAGTAAAACACCATATCACCAATTAATAACACTTAATTATAGAGTTCCGACCATATATAACATATTACGCACAATCCTGAAACCCTTTGTCTAAATAAGACCACTTGTTTAGCTAACATTAGCCAACAGAATCTACCCAAGGCCTCCCTTTGTCAAGCTAACATGTAGCCAATCGCCTGCCCGACTACCGCAGAGTTTGACCGCATTGTAAAGAAGGATACCAGCACCAAGGCTTCATCTGCTTCTTCTTCTTTCTCCCCATAATGTAGAATTGCTGAAAACAAGGCCAATGAACGCTAAACTCGATATTATTATCTGTTGGATAAGAGCATGCTGTAATCCCGTGACATGAACGAAAATGGCGCTCCACTGAAGGAAGCGTCCGAGTCTCGCGCAAACGTACAGACTGCGTCAGTGAAGAAAACGCCCCTCCTTTTAAAACTGAAGGTTTAGTTCTACGAAAATTTACGTACACTTCTGGCCGAGGGTCATGAACAGAGAGAAGGTTTTTCACTTTTTAAAAATCAGCCTACTCAGTTACGCATTTCATTATAAGTAAATATGTCACTTTTTTATTTTAAAATACCCCCCCCCCCCCCCCACACACACACAGAAACACAAACACACACTCTGATGAAACTAAATTATTCACATTCCTCAGGGCTAACCAGGCACTGAATCTATTTATTATGAATCTAAGTGGAAACGCTTCATTGTTTTTGAAATTGGCTGAATGTATTAATTTAATAAAGGTAGATAAATCACCTAAAAAAAAAAACCCACGAGACATTACACACAAAAATAGCCTTTAGGAAGTTAGAAACCCACAGTGTTAAAACAGCTTAGAACGAATCAGGCCTCCTTATAACTTACCTCTGTTCATCATTAATCACTTCAGTGTTTTCCATCAGGCAGCCTGACTTTAAAAATAATAGAAATTTGTCAACCGATTGCTCTTTCAGCAGCTGTTGTGCAGCATGATTTATCTGATGGGTGAACACCTCCATCATTCTTGGGCTTATAATTACAATGCTGCACAAGATGGACTCAGCACATTGCATCAATTGAATTCTGCAGAGATTATGCAGTTCAACAATGTGGTGACCAGACTGCTACACATCTTCAACCAATGACAGGGTCTCCTGGGGAGTCCGACATTTTATCTTAAATGTTGGTTTTGGTCTGTAAGCAAGAAAAAAAGACATGAAAGTACAGACAAAAAAATTCAGGCTCAAGAGTTCAGTACTTGTTCCATTGTCAAAACGTCCGTCCGTCCGTCCGTCCGTCCGTCCGTCCGTCCGTCCGTCCGTCCGTCCATCCATCCATCCATCCATCCATCCATCCATCGCTTTCTGACCCATATGATCATGAAGTTTTAGAGGATTCTTTGGGAGGAGCTTTTTAAAAACCAAACATCCTCAAAGTCTCCAGAACGTACACACTTTGTTTTAAATAAACGACATAAAGACTTCTGTATAAATCAACTCTTTTTTTGAAATGGGTCAGATGTAACGGGCTGAACATGAGATCATTTCTTATGTCTTTATTGCTTCAACATTTAGAATTCTCTTTCATGTTTATCATTTGTTCAAAGAAGTTAAATGTTGCTCTATTCAAAAACCTCAGAGGTTTGTTCTGAGGGCTGCATACAGCTGCCAACTTGGGACATACTAGACTGGAGATATTGTTTGCCTTGTATTGCTTATTTCTAATATGAAGCTTCCCATATTTTTATCTTAAATATTTCAGCATTATGTTCGCTTTCATTTTTTTAAATATATGAGCAAGTGGGAGTAGTGCATGCATATTTCCATCCAGCCTTCCATCAGTCTAATATTCCATGCATCTTCCATAAATTTCCAATAAAGTCTTGTATTTACATTTAGGATTGAAATCTGATTTCATCTTGTAAATGTACAGATTTCTTTCTTAGAAAGTGTAGGAATCCTGATTAGGAATGATGGTCTTAAAGCAGAATGTGGTCATAGTATTTTTAATCTGTAACTCTATACTGCATTTGATATAATTTGAAATATCCCTACTGCTAATTCTTATCAAATACTTTCTATGGCTTTCTGCTCAGTATCTGATCGCACTGGTCAGATGATAGTTCTCTCTGTACTCTCGTGTTCTTCCACTACAGTACATGTTTTGCTCATTTTCTCCTTCTTAGTGAAATCTAACATATGTGAGGTCAATTGCTGAGTCCTTACTGACCCTCAACCAGAGGACTAGTGTGCACCATTGCTTGGTTTTATTTGTTACTGTTATGGCAGATTATTGACTGGTTACATGGATGGTTACCCATCTATTACCACACTAATTTCTATTTTAGGCTGTTACAATCAATACTGCAATTGTTGAGGCACTAAATTATTGACTATTTGATCAGCCATGCCCAATGAACTCTTTAAGATATATCTGATTGTTGGCCACAGGCTTGTTAAGGTTATGTTAAGTTAGACACTGACACCAGTGTTACAGCTAGATATGCTGATGTTAATTTTAAGAAACAACATCCTTTATAGTTAGTATTATCCATAGTAAAGATATGGAAAAACTAAAAAACTAGTAAACTAAAAGATAGATTATTGTAATTAAGACTTTCTGATTTTCTGACCCCAAGTAGCCACACTCTGCTCCAGTCCAAGATGGATGGATGGATGGACCATTTATATACAATTAACTAAACTAGAGCTGAGTGTATATTAATCAAAGGTTTCTTTTTGCTCAGGTTAATGGAGGATTCAGTGTCTTTTTTATACCCTCTTTAGCAGAGTTGTGAATTGGAACTGAGTCTGACATGAAGGAGGTCCAAACCAACTTCTTTTGGAAGCCCACCCACAAATTAGGCACTCTATTATCTTCTTCTGTCCCTGAGGTCCTGGTGTTAGAAAACAGAGACATCTATAGTTATTAAAACCTTACCTCCAATTTTCTTAGATTGATCTCTTGAAATACCTCATAAGATCATTAAAAATAGACCTGGATCTGATTAATAATAAATATAACTAGTCATTACATGTAATTATTTTCTGTTGTCTGTAATATGAATATATAGACTCTTAAGCCCGATTTATGCTTGACTCATCCTGCAGCCAAAATATGTTGAAAAATTTCGATTTGTTTGAACCACCATCTATGTTAAAGTTCATCTGCTTATCCCTTGCTTCACATGTGTACTACAGCTTTCATAAATTATGTCCCAAATATCCACCACTGCAACAAGAACAATGTATCAGCAACTGACATTTTCCGGCAATACCCCAATAATGGTATTACCTAAGCTCACACAACCTGAGCAGCCGGTTCACTTACCTCGAGATGTGTGATGGTTGAAACGGAAGCTGCTGCCTACTGCCTGATTATTTTGGCTAATAATTACCTGACCATTTAGGGATACTCAGTTAGAGGGTCATTTATTAACCCTGCCTGGATAAAAGCACTACAATTAATTTATGTCATAATGTTTGCTATACGCACACTTTTCTGTCACCACTCTGGCTCCAATTAAAAATATCTCACCAAGTAACTGAAGCAAACCATTCACACAACAAATAAATAAGGTATTTTAGTCAATTATTACATTTCTCAAATATGCAATTATGACTGAGGTAGGAGGTTTAGATTTAGCCTACTAACACCTAGATACCAATCTTAAATCGAGAGTTGGTTGGATACATTCATGCTTGCACATATCCAGGTGTTAGTTAGTTAGTTAGTTGGTTGGTTGGTTTCTTAGTTAGTTGGTTAGTTCGTTCGTTCGTTCCTTCCTTCCTTCCTGATTGTACAATGTATTTTCAGAGATTACATTTTTTCAATGATAGTGCATTAGTCTAACTGTAAGCAGTAAAGCGGGTATGAGGCCTTGATTTAGAAAAGCATCTTTAAAAATGTTTATTTGGTGCACTGAAAAGTAATCTGTCAACTTTCCCTGATATAAATACAATGTTTTTCTGCTATTTTAGGATCATTCATGAAGACGGCTACTCAGAAGATGAGTGTAAACAGTACCGAGCAGTTGTTTACAGTAATACCATCCAGTCGATTATGGCCATTGTTAAAGCCATGGCCAGCCTCAAGATAGACTACAGTGACCCTGCCAGAGCGGTAAGACACACAAGAAAGATCAAAGGCTGATATTTCTAAATATTATATTTATATATATATGCACTGAATTTATTTGAATCCTAAATAAAGCTATTGGTATTAGGGAAAAAGCTGATGAAGATGTTCCTTTTGCCTCAGCAAACCCTATTTTATCCTCACTATTGTTCTCTTTGTTTGGCTCAGATTTTAAAGCCCACACTATGCCCACCCTGAACGGAATTCTTCAGTATTTAGTTTTCTATACTTTCTCCAGTTCAAATCTAGCTCCATGTGTTGCTCGGTTGGTTACACTGGAACAGGGATTTTCCTCCCTAACCTGGACCTTTCCTAGTGAAAGTTTGTGAGCAAAGATTATTTTAAGGCTGTGGCGCCTCTGGGAAAGCAAGCAGTTTCTCACATCCTCCTGGTATCTCGCGTTCAGTCAATAACACAGGGAAGCTGTGCTAGTAAAACAAATGTGGAATCGTGCAGTTTTAGCACGCACCTGTTTACAGCAGCCTTTTCTTTCAAAAGAAACGTTGCTATGTTAGAAACTGGAACATGGTGTGATTCCTCTGTGATGTATCTTTGTAACCTGAAGGGAAACAAGGTCTGCTTTGCTTAATTCATTATCGCCTCCATCTTTGATCTCCTTTCTCTAAGACTTGTAATAGACATGTTAGTCTGCAACTTGTAACTACGTGAATCAACTGCAGAAGCAGCAGCTTATGAGTCTTCTGGGGATGGGGTTTGTTCATAAGTGCTAACAGAAGCTCCCTGTAGCATCAGCTGAGGAATTCATTTATAAACCGCTGAATTTGTCCAGCTCTTGTAAAAAAAAGTTCAGACATAATCACATTGTTACATTTCCTATTTTTAACTTAAGCTCATAGTAGCCTTGTCTCCATATGTGTCTCACAGGCTTAAACATAGAAAACATTGACACTGATGTTACTCATTTGTTAGAATAAAGAGAGTTTGTTTTAAAGTTTTTTTTCACCACCTTTAGATTTTACAATCAGAAGTGTGTAGCGAGTGATGTAACAGAAGGAAAACCCGATGACTGTATTCATCAGGGCATGCACATCTGTCCAACTTACAGTTTACAATTGTTAGCTTTGTCTGAGTTTGTTAGTTTAGGTAATTCAACAAACAATGAATTTCTATACCCTCTTTTCTCAGTTTTCTTTGGAAAAATCTAAACAGATCCCACAAAACAAGTATAGCAGCAGATAGGAGCTGAGAAATATATGATGAGTGCTAAATGAAAGTGTATGTATTTAGATTGGATCTAATTTAAAACAAAAGGAAGAGAAATACTAAGTTCAAAGACCCTTTTTAAAATGCTAACAAAGACAGAGGCTCCAAATCTCTTTGGGCAAATGCTGCTGTGGTTTTGGCATTATAACTAAAGCAACCAGTGAGCTCTTATGTTCAGCTGTATCTAAAACAGAACTTAGATCCTGTAACACAAGAACAGGGAGTTTATCAGATTTTTTATTGTTCTTTAAAGCATTTTAAGGGAAGTCTTAATGGGCCTCAAACCCCAAGATCATTTTTTGGCAAAGTGCCACTTGCTTTCTATCATCTTAGAAGAAAGATGGCAGGAGGACATGGGGTTGGTCTACCCTGAAGAACAAGATTATGACATTAAAGAAATTAAGCTCCTACACATTCCTGTTTTGCTGTCATACCAACATATATTTTGATATGGTGGTCTTCAACCTCAATGATCTTCATGATTTCTACTTTACTTATGAGTCCATAAAGCTCCAAAGTCCATGAAGTGAGAAAATAAATGTAATTATGTATACGTAAACAAAAATATGCACATTCCTATGTGTCTACAGTGATCTTCTTGTTATATCCTATAACCTACATGACAACAACCGTTGCAAAAATGTGTTTACATCAATATACAGACACTTAGAATACCCACTGATGTTCACCGCCCTTCTTCCATATCATATCTTCTTAAGAAAACCAGCCTGAGCTTTTTCCATAAACTGTCTCATGCTTGGAAATTGCTTTCATTCCACATTGAGTTTTTTTCCATACTTTCACACTATTTTTCGAGTTGCACATTCTTTTCATGTTTATTCAAGGACATGAAATGGAGACTATCCTTGCAGTTCTGTCCCTCCTCTCTCTTAACAAGAAGGTTTGGTTTTGTATGCTGTCTGGTAGCTATGTATTTCTAGCTTTATACATCCATTGTAAAGTTTAAAATGTTACCAGATCAAAGATTTTAAAAAAGCAGTAATAAGTCGAGGATTATTAAGGTCACGATGATGGAAATACAAATATAGGTCAGTGGTTTAACAATTGCATCAATAAATCTTTTCACTATTGTCATATCAATGTCATCAAAGTCAATGGACTGCTTATTTTTCCATTTGTTAACTACCACTAGGATCCCTCCCTTTTCCACTGCAGTGAGAAACACCGAGTATAGCTGCTGCATCCCCCCCCCCCCCCCCCTTTTTTCATGATTATCTCTATCTTGGAGGGCTGACATCTGTGAAATACTCACTGATTTTTTTTTCACCTCTACAAACATAATAACTTTGAATTTATCCTCAGCAGGTGATGATAAGCTTGGATGTGCTCACGGTCGAGTTCAATCCCATGGGACTGTTGAGAGTTAACCACCTGTTAACCAGTAGTCTCCTAGTCCATCTCTCTCAGTTGTCTCCCATTGTCAGCATCCATCACATGAGAGTATGAGTACAAGGTTTAATTTGTGGGCCTGTGACGATAGTGTCATTCTTCCTTGTATATTGTTCCAGATTGGAAACTTTGTTCTCGATGTAGGCAATCCTCTTGTACTTCAGATGGTGCAGAGCTTTCACCTCTTTAACCGACTCAACAATACCTTCCTGTTACCGCCTGACAGCAGAAACCACTGACAGAGAGTCCTGTTGTTTTTTAATGTGATTGACCTCCTCCACTGATGTTGGCTTCTTTGATCCCATGATGCTGCAGCTATCCTCTATTGGATTTATTTTATTATAGCCATGTGACATTAAACAGGGCTCTCACCAGGATTTTTTATTAGTGTGTTGCTTTTTTATTCTGTCCTACACCTACAACACTTTTCATTTTTATCTCATCGCTGATTAAACCCACTCCTTTTTATAGTATATCTCCCCTTAATATACACACTGTCAGACTGACCCAGAGATGTTGCTCTGATCCTCCTGTAGCAGCAGTAAGGCAGCTGTGCGCTGGGCATAACAATTCTATGCATTATTGTGTAGAAAAAAAACACTTTGACCACTGGTCGGTTTGACTTGACTACCCAGCTGTTTGGGAGTCCTTCTGAACCTGGTCATTTCATTACTGCTTCCAAAGCTGGGTTTCTGTCTGCTGGTAGCGCATGTGTTCACCTGCCTGCAAGCGGTCAGAGTGATTCGATGACAGCATCTAAAGGACATGGGGTTCACATTTTCATAATACTTTTCTCTCATATTTGTGCAAAAGATGTTTGCAAGTAGGTAAATGTGCTAAACACTTTCCATGGTTGTTACACACATTAAAAGTCAGTGTATCGTACCATAAAAAAATGTAGCGGGGACAAATTTGAGTGCAAAAGCCCACAACACGAAAATGTGCTGGTGAGAATGTGGAAGGGTGGATAAATATAAAAGAAGACATTTATTGATTCTTCATATAGACATTTTTAATGGCCTTGCACTGTGGGAAGTGTACGGTCAATTTACCCTACACTAATGGGGACCGGTCAACTGGTCCCTATGAGGATCCTATAATGTTTCTCTCTTCTGGGGTTAGGGTGAGTTATGCATCAGCAGAGGTGAGTAGTAACTAGTCATATTTACTCCGTTACATTTACTTTTGTAACGTAAAAAAATCTACTATTAGGAGTAGTTTTAACATCATTGTACTTTTATTGTGGTAAACATATGATAAAATTACTTGAGTAAAATATCTGGCTACTCCATCCATTGTGACTAAATTCACTTAATGAAAACAAGGTTGTTTTAAACGAATATGCACCATTAACAGACATGCTTTTTTTTAAACTTAAGGGTTACTGGTTAAACATTTTTGCAATCTGCTAAATCTGGTGTGTTATTTGGAGGTTGAGTAAAAATGCAGTTAACAATATACTGTAATTTAACCTATTTTACATACTGTAACTATCGATTTTGTAAGTTTTATAACTAAAAAAATATTAAACCAGTTGTTAAGATCATTGATAGTTAGTAGATCAGTTACTCTGTACTTGAGTAGCCTTTTTACCAAGTGCCTTTTTTACTCTAACTTTAGTAATTTCTTTAAAGGCTACTTTTACTTTTGTAAAAATATGATGAAGTAGTGCTCCTTTTACAAAAGAAAATATTTGGAGGTACTCTACTCACCTCTGCTTATTGGTAATTGTTAGGGTAAGGGTTCAGATTAGGCCATAGAAATGCATATTCTTTTGGTCCCCTTCTCAGGATAATGGGATGCAACATGTATGTGTGTCTCTGATACTTTCTTTATTTTCCCTGAACCTATCTGTTAAAAGGCTGTGTGTACGTGACGGCACTCTCACACTCCTACACACACCAATTAGCGCGTTAGCCTGCCTGCACTTGGATACATCAGCTCTGGTGAGAAGTGCATAAGTGCAAGCAAGCTAACAACAGGATTTGCCAATTAAAACAAACCCAAAAATATCAGAGAAATACATTTTTTACTGCCTTTTATCAAATTTGGTTTGATTATGTGGTTTGGGTGAAGAAGCATGGATAATTCAAATATGTGCATTACTTTACAACAGAGAGGCAGTATGCATTATGAAAAATGTGGCTTCTGAATCTAAATGTTTTAATGCTGACCTGTAAGGTCTATATGAATAAGCATCCCCGCAACAACCTATATAATTAGTAAGGGTTAATTGCGAGGTCAACAAATTTATGATGAATTGTTCTGAAGATGACAAATAAGGCAAATAAATGTTAAAAAATATTTGACGTAATAATATCTTTATATTTAAGAGAACTACTTACAAAGCAAGCTTCTGAAGCTGTTCTTCCATGGCTTTATGTAGCTGTAACTATAGTTACAATTTTATCTGTCTTGGACATGTTTTGTTAATTTCATTTTAATAGGCAGTAGACTCCAATAAAAAAGCATGTTTTTACTTTTTTTAAAATGTCAGATATCATTAAACAAAGCAAAAGCAACGGACACTTATATGGGACAAATACCCTCTTTATCAGAATATTAAAGATTAATGTTTAGCTCACTGAAAAACCTCAGTAAATTGTCCTTCATATACATGGCATCACCTTTGGAAGTTATTTAAATCCTCAGTGTGCTTATAGTACATTTACAAACATGTATGCTATTTTTTTATTTCCTCCAAATTTTCAAATTAACATGAATTAATACATTTTTTTGCATATCATATATACTAAGTAAGATGTCCTCTAGTTTCGAAGGTAAAATATTGAACCACAGGATTTTTTTCTGAACAAATATTCCTATTAGCAGCCCAGTTTGTAAATGTCATTCGACTTCTCCCGCAGGATGATGCCCAGCAGCTCTTTGCTTTGGCTGCAGCTGCAGAAGAGCAAGGCATTCTTCCTGAAGACTTGGCCAACGTGATAAGGCGATTGTGGGCCGACGGCGGCATACAGAGTTGCTTTACGAGGTCACGGGAATACCAGCTCAACGACTCGGCAGCGTAGTAAGTATGGATTTTTGTTTCCCTGTTAAAGTGTAGCATCAAATGAATTCAGCACTACCTCAGCAAAATAAATCTCATCATTTTGATGGATGTTAGGCTGCGACTTTAAGCATCAAACCCTGAGCTTTGGGCTTCTGGAGAGGCTTTGTGGAAACTCTCACTTAACCATTAACCTGATGATAATAATGAAAATGCCCTCATGCCATATTACGCCTGCAATGGATTTATTGTTTTATTGAAAATTTTACGTCTCTGTTTTATTAATGGCTTTTCAAAACTGCTGCCTCAGAGGAGATGGTTTGCCTGGCATTGTGATGGATTCCATTTGCAGCCTTGCTGATATAAGCTGCTGCGAAAACCTCTCTGACTTGTCAGAGGGAGCAAAGCAGAGGGAAAAAATGGCCAATAACTTCCTTTTAGCTTTAATTTTTTTCATCTATGGGCTCGATCTTTAATATTGACCACGAATAAGAAGAGAGAGTTTTTTTCTTAAATGGTCAGAAAAAGGTGTGTTCTTAAAGAGTCAGGGTTTTCTCTACATTATGCGTTTCAGATTTTGACAGCTCATTAAATATTAAATTGCAAGGCAGGAACTGGGAGATCAATGATAGAGATATTTATTTCGCTTTTCAAAGTATTGGATGGCTGGACATCTAGAGCTTCAAGTGGGTTTTAGAAGATGATGTAAAACTTGTGTAAGTGGGTCAGACAGTGTGTGTGGTAAAGATGCTTCTATGCCTCCTGCTAACAAGTAGTCCGTCAGAAATTAGAGCAAATGCAAGAAAATATAAAGAACCAACTTTAAGCTGTAAACCAAAAAGATACAAACCTTGTGTTGTGCACATATCTTTTTGGTGGTCTGTGGTTTCTAACAAGTAACAAATGAACCCAAATGGATTATTGGATGGATCATTATGAAATTCATTCTTATCATAGTATGTAATTTATTTTACCATGTAAATAATCAGAATTTTGCTTCTTTTGCTTCTATTTCAGTATGTTGTGTCTTATAACATAGATATATTCGTTGAACCTGCAGATTAGGTGTTTGCTGTCCTTTTTTCCAAAAGCACTAAAATGATGTCCCCCTAAACACACCCTTTATTTAGATTTTCAAATGGAAGGACTGTTAAATTAATTGGCAAACAAAAAAGGCCCCTGGTAGGAAGACATGGGCTTCACTCTGCTTTCCAGTTATGTTTGCTTTAAGAAGATCAGATGCAGTTTGCACATTTAAGACCACAGTTCAAAATCCCTTTCAGATTTGAAACACTGTATATACAGTATGTATCATCATTTACATACTGTTGATTAAAAAGCCAAATGTTGCCAATGAGAGTGAATGACTCGGATGTCTTTTTTGTGTAGAACCTGTTCTTCTACAAAAAACTGAGTGACTGAGTGGAGCATGAAAACCATTAGCAGCAACAATCAGCTGCATAGAAGGCTGCACAATCAATCCTGCTTATTCAGCACTTCACTCAGACTAAACACAAAACCTTCCCTGTAAAATATATATGCATTAGCGAGGACTTTTAACACTTAGTCTCCTCCAAGGTACAGTCCTGCTCACCATTATAGGCACCCCTTCATGTTTTTCATAGCTGAGTGAATATCTTTAGAAATAAATGGAAATGTTCAAAACTTAAATCAGCAGTATCTTTCAATTTGAGGTCCAAAGTAATTTAACAAAGACA
>JAUZNJ010036538.1:0-11813 GCA_034780135.1 Jordanella pulchra
TATATAAAATACAGCTTGAATAACTCTCTGTCCTGCAAAAAACACAAGAGTTGTTCGCGTTTGCTCAAACTAACCGACTCATCTTGAGGGAGGAATTGAAAGGCGAGCGGTTAAAGTCCTGCAGAAAAGGAGCGGAGAGGAGAAGCAGAGGGGAGGGAGACAAAAGTTTTTTCCCTGAAAAGTTTGTGCAAGCTTTCACTTTCTAGGCGGGGTTACTGTAACGCTGCAGCAGCAGCAGCAGCATGGAGTGAGAGAAACAGGACGGAGAGCGACTGCCATGCAGCACTATAAGCCGAGCTTCCATCCAACCTAAATAAGCTCCGCAGCCCCCGCCGCTAAATATAACCATGTATTCTCCGTACTGCTTGACACAGGTAAACCGGCTTCTCTTGTTTCATTGTTTTTGGGGACTTACTCTGCTCTCTCGCTCCTTCTCTCTGTGTGTTTATATGCGCTGCCTCTACCTATTATTTTCCACAAGTCTGTTAGTGTTGTCAGAGCTTGTTTCTGTTGTCTGACTCACTCTGAAACTTCGCCTCGGTCGGCTCTCCTTCCCGGCTCGTCGTGTCTCCACGCAGGAAACTTTGTTTGCGCACCGCAAAAGGAAAAATAAAATGGCGCTTCTTGCATAGGGTGATTTATATTTCATAACAAACATCTAAACTAAAGGATATTAATAATTGAAGGAGAAAAATCTGGATAAGAAAGCGTTAATAAAATATGATCTATTAAGGAAGAAAAAATCCCAAGACTTGGAGGCGGTTCTTTAAATTTTTTGGCCGGTGAGAGGAGTGTGAGCGCGGGGGAGCCGCACCGCATCGGGGCCACTTTCTTCTGGGAGAAACTAGTGTCTGCTTGTTTATATTATCTATGTAGGATCATTGTGGGTATATTTACCTTCTGTGGGTCTTATGGGGACCGAATGCTGGCCCTAAGGTGGTGGATCCCCATTTTTGATTCCCGGGGGTCTATTTAGAGGTATGGTGAAAATTCACTTAGCAGCAGAAGCTGAGGAATGTATAATACTTAGAGTAACCGTGAGGGTTTGGCATAAATACAGCAACTGAAATGGATGTAAAGTCTTAATATTGGGTGTTAGTGTGTGTGTAAAAAAAACGGTCCGTTCAAGTGTGTTTTTTTCTCACTGCACAGTTTTCCGTGAACTTGCACTTGAATGCAACACGTGCACACTTGCAGTTACACTATAACTATAATACTGCCTGCTGACGTCATATCACCTACTGACTGTGAAAGCCAGCTGATGTTTCTCTTCATCTAGCATTTAATTTATTTATTTTTAATGCTAAATACATTTATTTTAGCATTAATGTCTAATGTTGCCTTCAAAAAGCCTTCATGCTTGGAATAAATTATCTGTTTATTTCTCACTAATTATGCTGGGTCAATGAATTGATTTTATTCGATTAATCCGTTTATTTATTTTAATTTAGGTTTTTTTCAGCCAAGTTACTTTTTCAGTTTCCATATCTGAGAGTGACATCAGTTCAACTCCTAACTGATAAACTAACTCTGTTTGATGGCATTTAGTGGTTTATTTTCATTGTTTATTGTGAAACGTAATTATTTTAAAAGCTTGGATTTTGTTCCCCTTTAGACAAAGGTCAGAGGGAATGATTGAAATAAAATGTAGTTTTTAAGTAATATATAAAATATAACCTGAGGTTAAAATAAAAAAAATGATAAAAATAATAGATTTTAAGCCATATCACCCATCCTCCTTGGTAATATTATTTGGATTACAACCAAACAGTAAAGTTAAGAATTTGGGATTATGTTTTTAAGTGTGTTTGCATATATTTACCATTTTTTTTCAAATATTTTTAAACATCTAATATTTTTTCTCTCCTTTGTTTTGTAACTGACTTTATACTTGAACCAAAGTGTCTGATTTATCCTTCGAGTTTCTTTTTTAATCAGAAGGAATTGTCAGAGTGAGACGGAGCGACTGAAGAATTATTTCAGTTCAACCTCGTCTTTTAATTTCTTGCAAAAAGTCCAATTGTTTACCTTTGATTTTTTTTTTGGAACACTCTTAAAAAAAGGAGGATATCAGACATTACCCTAAAAATTGTCTGTTTTTTCTTGTGTTGATTGGTTCTAACGTTTGAACTGGAATTTAACCAAAGAATTGAGTTTTAATCCAAGGCTGCTGAGTTCTATTTATGTTGAATGTAAATATAAGCTGCAGTAAAAGCTGAAATATGAAGGGGAGGAATGTTCCGGAGTTGGATGACTCTTTAATTTTATGTCCATCTTTAATGAGTTTAATGTTTAAGTCAAACTTGCTAACATCCTGAGCTTTAACCTCAAGGCGATTGTTGCTAATGAAGGGTGAATCTTAGCTCTGGTTGTCAGGGAAACGGTTTCTCGTCCAAGTTTAATACCCTAATCACAAACTTAATAGTATTTATATTTCTTGTAGAAAATGAAATAAGTGAGATGCTTTTAAAAGCTTTTGTTTGTTTATTAGCTCTTAAACCTGGATTAAAATCTCTCCAAATGAAGCGTAAAGAGATTATTTGATTGTTTTCTTACTCTTTGTTTTGTCAGTGTAGATTGAAAACCCTAAACCTTCCCTTTAAGATGTGAAAGATACGCTTGTCTTTGCTGTGGCCTTCTCGTGTTCTGCAGCTGCTGCAGGTCTTCTTCCAGTAAAGCAGACTTGTTTATCCCCAGTTGGCCCCGTCTGACAGCGGACTGCCACGGCCCTCCGTGTGATGCCGTAATTCATCCCTGCCTTTTACGTTGGCTCCGTTTAAAAAAAGAGAGAAGGACGTTTCCTCCCGTCACCGTGGCTGCCATGACTCGGCTGAGAGGATGCTGCTCCTCGGCTCCTCTTCCCGTCTGGTTTTCATTTCTGAACATTTGCAGCGCTGCGATCGTAATGTTCGTCCTCTTCTCCGATTGTTTCCACTTGAATTCTTTCTCGGTATAAAAGAAGCTGTTAAAAGGCTGCATAATGTGCTGACTTTAAGACTCCATAAGGGGTGACGCTCCCATGGCAGGAAAACAGAAGCTTCCAAGGAGCCTTCACGTTGTTTTATTATGCATTCTGATTTTTTTTGCATGTCCTCTAGGGTTGTTTACTTTAAAATATGGCTTTTGTTAAGATGGCCTTTTAAACAAGATGACATGTGATTTAAAACCTGCCACAGCCAAACAAAAAGCCCTTTTAAGCACCATAAATTCCTCTTGATTAAAATTAATTGGCAGCAGGCTCACATAAGGACCAATTTAGCACCAAATGGGCAAGGAAGGGTTGTTTAAAGTTAGATTTTTTTAGGTTATAAGAAACATCTCAATGAGCGGGGAATAAAAACTCTCTTTCATATAGAAATCCTGATCAGAAATCATCTTCCTGCAGACCACAAAGCACCACATTGTCTACGTTATAAATCATTAGTAAATGAAATGGTGACGTTAAAGTAGCTGTGAGCTGATTATTTCTGATACATTGCTGATAGACAGGAGAGATTCTTAAAGGTCACAGATACTAAGACCAAAAATGATTATTTTTATTATTATATGATGCTTTAGTAAACTTCAACACTATTGGTGTTGCTGCTTGAATAGTATTACTCACTTAGAAAGACCTTTACTGTGTTTAAGGTTGAGTTAGTCTAAAGATCGGGGTTTTAAAAAGAGTGTTTACGTCAGATAAAATATTATTTTATTTTTTTTTAAAGGTGAAAGAAAACTGAGCAAAATATGTGAAATAAAAACCAACTGAAAATGTTTTAATGTAAATAAGTCCATGTGAATTTTATGGTGTTTTTATCTTTAAAGCGGGATTGTAATGAGCAGACATTAGCCGGGGTGTCTGTTCTGAGAACAAGTCAGCTGCCGATATTTCTAATTTTAAAAGTCTTCTCTAACAATAGGGAACTCATTTTTTTTTAGTTTATCTTCTTTTTATAGCAAAGTAAAAAAGAAATCAAATAAAGAAAGGGTTATTTTCCTCAGCCTGCAGACCCAGCAGCAGCAGTTATTGATTTTCTAAATAAATAACCACAGCAGAGCGAATCTTAGACAGACAGCCTTAAGCTTTAAATGTTCAGGATTGATTTGCATCTCATTGGAGTCACTTTGTTTTTTGCATAAATGATCCATATTTCTGTCGACGCTCTGAACCCTTCATACCCGCCGTTGTTTTTTTGTGTCGTCGCATTCCTCCATGTGCTCTACGCTGATGTTGTCATCTGAGTCTGTTTTCACTGCTGCGACATTTTAACTTATTCCTTCCCTCTGCCCCCCCCACCCCACCTCTCTGCCTGCCTGGACGCTGACCCCTGCTCTCCTCGCCTCTTAACACCCTCTCAACACTAAAGTATTACCCCACTCACCTTCTAAACAATGCCTTAGTGGTAAGTCCTGTTGAGTCAATATTTATTCCACATCAGGTGTTTTGTGTTTTTCATTTTATTCTTAAATATACGTATTTTCTTACCTATGTCACCTCCTGGGATCATATTTTCCTGCAGATTTCCTGCTGGAAATATGATTTTTTTCCCCCCATATGCACAAAGCCGGTTTCTTTTTATTGATCTATTTGTGTTTTAGCTGAAGCAGAGAACGTAGGGCAAAGCGGCCGAGCCACGGCTCCTAAAGAAAAAAACAGAGACGCTAAAAACTGGAAACATTGAAACAATGCAGATATTGATTTAAAGCTTGTTAAAGTATGATTTGCAGCTCATTTTTCCTTCCTCTGTCTTTTATTGGCTTTTTCTTGGGTTGATTCTTTTTAGTCGGAAAAAATCCGAGGCCTCACTTTCTCCTCGCTTACTATTTCGTCTCAGTGGCTTTTTCTTCTCCTCTCAACTGGAACCGTCGCTGGTTTTACGCTATATGTTTCTTGGAGAAAATATTTGCACTTTTTTTTGACTTTTATTAGGTTGCAGCGCTTTGATTTTAACCGTCACAGTGACCAGTGGATGGTTTGTTTTCTGCCATATATCTAATGACTTAATGCTCTTCAATGTCTGTATGTATCTGCAGATCCTCCACCTCCACCTTCATTCTGTCTTTATCCATCTCTCTCAATTGCTGCAATAGTTATTTAACAAATATCGGTGGGTTTTGATAATATTGTTTTAATTCAGTATAAATTATAACCATAAATAATTAAGTAGATATTGGATATTGATTGATAGAGTTTTTTTGTTTTTCAAGGCGGATGCTGTTAATGATTGTTTTGACATCAGTCTAACTGATCCCTGATATTCGAGATGAACCGATCCAGTTTTTTCCGATCCGATACCGATATCTGGGCTGAACGTATCGGCGATCCAGTTTAACTGTTAAATAATATAAATGTACTTCATATTCTTTGTGAACAAATAAGCAGCAGTAAGAAAGAAATATCATTTTCATGTAAAGTGCAGTGGACTGGATCTCTGATGTTTAATATCTGATCGCCGATATCCGATCCAACAAATGATGCAATATTAGAGCCGATATCTGATCCAGGTAGCGGATTGGTGCCTCGTTAGCTAATGTTTTGGCCGATTCTTAGTGCCGATATTTGTTCTCCGTTCTGCATTGACATGATAAAAATGAAACAATGATAACAGATGTCTCAATCTAAATAAAACAGTCCAAACATTCCTTAATAAAACAAAAACAACGTTAACAATGGATGGCAAATGGAGGGATTAGCTTTGCTGCTGAATGCAGCTATCAGTTTATACCGAAACAAGGGAACAAAATGCTAATATTGGCTGATGCAAAGGTCTCTCTCTTTCACTACTATTGATGCACCGATCCACATTATGTCACCTTCGATCTGGTATTTGTAGATCTGGATACTTTTTCTTTACCACAACTCTTTTTGTTATAATGGGATCATCCTTACAGCTGATTTTCTTTAAGAGGCCTCATAAACTCTCAACGATCAAGAATAACACGTATGAATGTAAACAAGTATATCCCAATAGGTTAAAGGTCAGAAAAGAAATGTTTAGGACAAGGAATCCTTTTAACAAGGAAGATTTCTTCCTGAAAACAACTGTAGGGGTTCAAACAAAGACAGATGTCCATAAAGGGGTAAACTGTTGTGTCTACAAGAGATTTTTAACTCAGATTTGTAATAGAAATTATAGATGGACCGATACATCGGTCAACAATATTTGAGTTTTTGCTCGTTTCGACATTGGCCGATAGTTTGTTCTTTATCAGTGCATCATGTGAAGTGCACACTTTGAAGAACCCTAATTTTGCTACCTATTATTGATGTTTTTTTCTGTTGTCAATAATTATTCCTTTTTTGTTGAAATTGAACATTTTGTAACATTTTTTATATTCCTGTCATTTTCAACATGTAAATGAAAAAAGGAAAAAAAAAAAACAATATTGGCTCCTAGATTCGTTCCCTAACAAATATCGGCAGGACAAATCGGGGACTGGTTCAATTGATGTCAAAAATACTCATTATTAGCCTTCAAAATAATGTATGGCTCAATCTCTAGTAAAAATAAACTGAATAGATCCGCTCCAAAAGACCTACATTTTCTTTAATATCGGAGCCGATACCGATATCTCTTCATCTCTATAACCATCAATAACAGCTGTTATTTGAAACCAGTTAATAAGTGGGCAGGGTCTCACCGTAAGCATGAGGAAAAGGTTCCTCTGGTTAGACGAAACTCAGTTCTGTGGCCGACATGTAAAATATGTCACAGAAACACAGAATACACTATTCCCATCTTAAAACATGGTGGCGGCAGCATCATACTGTGGGAATGTTGAGCTGGGACAGGATGTAGGCTACAACGAATGCAATGAATCTATGCTTCCTTTACTCCAAGAACACGAGTTACTAAAATATTAAGTCTATTTCCTCTTAAAGTTCTGTCTTTTGTGTAGAAAGGCCAACGGAGAGCAGTTAGAGCTCAGAATAAATGCAGGAAACTATAAACATAAGTTTAACACGCAATCTATTAGTCTGAAACATGGTGGTGGCAGCATCATTTATTTAAAGCAGGATAATTAATATTTATGGTATAATGGATAGAGAATTATATCAAGAGGCTAAAAACAGGTTTGAGAGCGTTTCAAGTTCACCTTTCAACAGGACTGAAAACATACAGCCTGGTTTAAATCAAATGCATGCATTACTTCAGACTCACTTAGAGAAACATTTGTTTTAACTCGTGTGTATTTTCTTTTGCCATAAATGTGCAGACATGTCAGCCGGCTCTGTGAGCGCTTATTGCTTTGCACTTTTTAACCCGAACCTCCGAAACGTTTTTCGTGCTTTTAGCAAGTTTTCCCCAGATACTGAAGGTTTATCAAAGGATGGAAATCACTGCAGATTACCTGCCACCACTGGACGTACGTAGCGTTCGGAGCCTAGGATGCCAAACAGCTAAACGACATTAAGTTCTGGGAAACTGATGCGGCTTCCAGTGGAGCTGAACTTACCGGACATTTTCATGCAGCTCTGATTGTTATGTTTTCTTTTAGCTCAGCTGAGGAAAAGCATGAGAATTCAGGTTATGGGTTATCCTTTTACCATCCGACAGCACTAAGAGGTCAGAAAACACAGCTGGGAACTAAAAGAAAGGCCTTCAAACCAAATATAATCTGAACTCTCCAGATTTAAAGCTTCTTTTTATGAATTGGTTCCATCTGAACCTATAAGTCGACACTAAACTGCCTTGAATATGAGCGTTGTATTTTTTTTATTTTTTTTGCCGCTTCTAAATTGGTAGCATGTTGTTAATCCTCTGCATTAAGCATGTGATTGTAAGGCTTATGAAGGTTTTTGTAATTATTGTCTTTGTCAGTCATAAATTTTGGATGTTTATTGTCAGCTGGTGACTGCAGGCCACCATGTGTCAGCAGTAGGAAATTTACAGCTTTTTTTTTTGTTTTACAAAGACATGGGGAGTTCTCCTCGGTGGCAGAGACAAAGATGGGATGAGCTGAGTGCATGTTGGCAGCAGGCGTTATAGATTTGGATTAAGTAGCATGTAGTTTTTTATCTGGAGCTGCATGCAGAGAGACGGGGAGAGACAGAGCCCACTATGTCCCATTCAACATCAGCACAGCTGTCCCAGCATCCATGGAGAATGGATTCCTGCTGCCACAGCCATGGGAGGCTCCAGCCAAGAAGAATGGGAGGATATCCACCGTGTGAGCTTGTGGTTTAAAAGGAAGGCGAGGAGCGAGAGGAGAGAAGGGGAGACGGAGGGATTTTTTTTGCTGTGCCTTGTTTTGTTTTGTTTTTTTCTTTACATGTGTGCTCAGTGTCGTCTCCGCCTGCTTCACTCCTCCATTGCTCATGTCACCTCTGGCTTGGATTAGTTTTTTGGCACAACTGTGGCTGCACCCGCAGCCTCACTGCGGTTCTGTGGTTCCCAGATATGTTGTGCTGTTGCTATGGTAACTTATAACACACACATATGGGTGCTAAGTTACATCATTAAGCCAGAATATACAGAGTAACACAAAGTACTCAGGTTTCCAAAAGTATTTTTTGGACTTTTTTACAATTCCAGTAAAAACTAACAGCATGTATTTAGAAAATAACTCCAGTTCAGTCGGTTTGGTTGGAGTTGGTTTCTGGTTCGGACTTTGACTAGGTCATTTCTGAGGCTTCAGTAATTACAAATTAGTTTTGTCAAAGTAATACTTTGATAAATTCAAAACTAGAAATAAAACTGATGTTGTTTTAGATCAAATGCTGTTTAACAAAATGAGTTGCCGGACGCCCGGTTGATGAAGTGGTTGTCCTTTGCTGCATGTTTTCCCCTTTTCTCCTGTCAAATTACTGATCAAAAAAGGCCAAATAGCAAGTCGCTATCATCCCCCCCGAGAGAGTTCACTGTTTTGCAAATAAGGATTGCACCAAACATTAGCATTAAGCAACCATGGCAGACAGGACATTGCAAGAGTATCTGAAGAAGAGCCTTTCTGATGCTCTTTAGAGAAAACGACAGAAGCAGAAGGAAGTATTTACCCATGAGGCAGACATATTGGAGAAGCTAAAGGCTGATGCTGAGCACTTATGCTAGTCAGCGACTAGTAACTAGCATATATTACAACAGAGACATTTCAGAGAGAAAAGGCAATTTAACATTAGGCATTTTAATATTAGCAACGTATTGATTGCTCCTCTGAAGAATGTTTTCTTAACTGTTTTTCTGTCATAAAAATCCTGCCTGAGGTCGACCACAAACGAGTAAGAAACCGTGACAGCATGACCAACGACCCGGTTTGATCAATAACTAGTGATGGACCAGATAACCGCGTACAATATTGACGAACATTATTTCCAGCAAGTGTTTCTGACATGTTTTATCCTGAATATTAACACTTTTATGTACTGGAGTTGTTACTACAGTTTTTCTCTATAACTTAATCTTTTTTTTTTTAACTACCATTGATGTTGAATTATGTTATAAATTCTAACACCCCTGACAGCAGGTAATTTCCTGACATGGATCATAAAAAAAAAAAATCACAAAAAAATATAATTAATTTGTCATTATGTATTTAATAATATTATAAGCAAAGGAATCTGTCTTGATGTGTGGATTAGCAGTAGGTACAAGGTGCAGACAAGTGTATGAGGTGGGCATAGTGACAGTTTTGGTATCAATGTAAAAAAAAGTTGCAGGAGTTGCAAGAGAAGATTGTCGTAGTATGGCAACGTAGAGACGAGACATAAGGTGATGGCCCAAACCAACGATGAGGTGGTTTACAAAAAGGCTGCTGACGGGCAAAGATGTTGGTTTAAAACTCATGATAGTGACCAGAAATGCTAGTTTATAGCCGGCCGAGTGGTTCTGGCCGCTCAGAAACCACAGTGGGTGGATTAATGATTCCGCTTCTGGGAGCAAGTTTGAATTGTAGGCCACCAATTTATGTGGACACGACTCCTAATCCGTTCTAGAAGCTTGGTGGATGTTTTAAACCTGGCTTGGTTTGGACTCAGCTCGGCGGCAGCTGCTAGCAGTGAATTTTATTCAGTGCCCAAATTCAAATCTACAGATAAAATACCAAATTTTATCTGTAGATTTTTTAGAAACCATCTATGGCATCTGTCTTTCATTTAAAGCTTTGTGTTGGTGGTGTTCGTGTGTGTGTGTGTGTGGGTGTGTGTGTGAAGGGAAGAAGGGAAACCATCGTAACCAAGTTTGGTTTTACCGGAATGGACCTGGTGAAATGGTGGATGTTTGAGAGTTTTGTCCTTTTGGGGGTTTTTAGCACAGCATGTTCTCTCCTCAGATTTAGAGCTATGAAAGCAAATAGAACATGCGGTATCTCCCAGTTCTGCATGAAAAAAATCTGAAGGGGTTAGTTGTGGAAAAGGTTACGAGAGGAGCAACAAAATACACGAGAAGGAGTCAGAAGTGTGAAAGGGGTAAAGCTGCCTTGATTTACAAGGATTCACCACGTGAGAAAATCATTCATTTTATTTTTCCTTCTTGTTTATTCTCAGAATCGTCCTTAATGTCACATCATCAAATATTTTAAAGCTGGGGTATTATTTACAATTGATGAACTGCTAGGAGTAACGTTACCCTCTGCTGGGGTTTCTTGAAGGCATAAGAACCCTTGACGTTGCACCTGAAGCCGAATTACTCAGAGATTAGCTGTAATGTCACATGATCATGCCTGTATGTTCTAAAATCCTATTTTTAACAGAAGTAGGGGAGTTGAAAACATAAGTGAGCTCAGGCTTTCGGTGGTGCTGCCCTAATACTAATAGATACTAAGACTAATAGATTGCGTCAACAAATTTCTAAATAACTTTTCATCAACTACAGATATTACAATTTTAAAAGTCTGTATATTTTGGAGCAAATTTCTCTTGTGAGCTCGGAAATGTGAGTTTAAGAGAAGGTTTAGGCTGTAAGATGATATCCTTCAGGCAGGGTGGTGGCCTCATCATGCTGCGGGAAGCTTTTCTTCTACTGTTCACAAATTTCAATGCTGGGATGTTTTGTGATGAACCAAAACAAAGTGCTGCATAAACAGAAAAGTCTGATTTGCATTTTAATTTTCCAAATTAACATATATACTTTAAATCAGAAATCAACCGATGCAGGTTCTTTAAAGCCAATGTTTATTTTTTTTTAATTAGTCTCACCGATCCCTGATACATTCTGCTAATACTTTTGAAGACAGTTCTTAGAGCCAGCATTGTTCTTTTTCCTCCATTTACGTGATTAAAAATGATATGACGATAATGAATGTTACAGAAGTGTCTATTTAAAGGCCTGGCTGCTGAATGCACCAAAACTTGTCTTGCTGGGTCTCCCCTTTTGTTTACAAGCCACTTTTAGTGCCCCCTTAATCTTTAATCCAACTTCAACCTTTTCAAAAGTTGAACAAAGAAAAAAGTAGAACTGTTAATAGAACAGAAGAAGCCTCTTGGATGAGAGGTATAGAGAACTTCTCCTCCAGTTGCCTAAACTAAACTTTCTTTATTTTGAGTTAAGCTGTGTAGCAGAATTCACCGTTGCTATAAACCAATGAAAAAGCTCCTTGAAGTAGGTTGTTTTCTCAATTTATTTCTACAACTCCTCCTATAATTACAGTAGGGGATGCGGCCCACCTTTTGACCACTGATGAATCGACCAATGCATTTATACACTGTCTGGCCAAAATAAAAGTCACCACCTGTATTTAACTAAGCAAACAGGTACAAGCCTCCTATTGGATAAGAACTGCATAGGCGATTGTCTTTCAGCTGGCAACAAGTTATTTACCCCAGCCGATGCAATGAGTAACTCCTCATTTCTTAAACAATCATGGCAAAAGACACATCCTGTGGTCGTGGAAAA
>JAUZNJ010036539.1:0-11811 GCA_034780135.1 Jordanella pulchra
ATACAGGCAGTCTAACAAAAACTCAAAACTTCACAGAAGTATGCTTACAAAATATTTTCCCACGACCACTTGTCCTCGACAGCTGGCCCCTCCAGTTACAGAGACAGGTGCAAATCTTTCACTATGTAGGCTTCCAGGGTCAGTACTACTCCTTAGGAATGACCTTGAATTATGAAAGTAGTAAATAGGGTCTCTGTTTATCTATGTCTGCATTAACATTAACTAACCTCAAACTGAACAATGACTGAAATTTAAAATAATGTCTGCTTAAATCCCAGTTGAAATATTTAAAAATAATAAGAATAACTAAATAATATGACAGTTAAACAGTTTAATCCTTTATTTAACTTAATTGCAGCCATTTATTCGTTTAGGTTGTTGGCTATAACTTTTTATCCTTGAAAATACTTTTTGGGGAAAACAGTGTAAGTTGTTAGCACCGGCTGAGTTTGCCCATGCCTCAGGCCATTTCATAAATTTTATTAAAGAAAAGGCAGGAAATCTATAAAATCCCTCATATTTGAAATAACATTTACTGTAGAGAAAACACTTTCCATTTTGAAATTCTATGGATTTATGTACTTGATTTTGTGTATATGTGGATCACAGAGCTGAAGGTTAAAAAAGGGATGTTTCACAAATGCAGCTCAAAATTAGCAATAAAAGCGATGGATACTTTGGCCTAAAATGTATTATACAGTATATAGTTTTTAATCACTAAATTAGATCTATTATTTTATTTGAAATCTGTTTTTCCTCTTTGTGATGATGTTCAACCCTGAAATGTACCTGTATGCAGTCACCAGACTCCTTTTAACAGCAGGAAAAAAGCAGCAATATCTGCAGCTGTCTTTCTAAACGATCCAGCAGTAGGAGTGCAGTAGGCTACAGTTTTGCTTTTTATTTAAAAAAAGTGTGTTAGACTGATCAACATGAATCCTCTTGCAAACCCACATTTTTCTAAACTTTGAGGGACTTTGGACAAGAAGGAGAATTTGTGTGCTTCAAAATGCTAACATGAAAAATACTGCTGTGTTTTAAACATATTGGCTTATAGTTTTAGTAGCAGGCTGGCTTCAGATATTTCAACTGTGAAATAAAAAAAACGACAATAAAAAACAGCTCCCTATGAAACTTGCAAAACCCATTAACTTAGAAGCAATAAATTTGCTAAATAGTCCCATCTGACACCATCTGCCTGTGCTCTCCTACAGCTGAAAGTTCTGACCTTGCTCTTTAAACCAATGACTTCTCAACCTTCTATCATGCCGGTTCTGACCTCTGCACAAGTGCACCAAAGCCCCAGCTTGAGCTGGATGTCATGCCACACATACCCGGAGCGTGGGTTTACTTATGGAGCGAGGTGTGCCAGTGTCACACACATGGTCAGACCTGCAGCTGCTGCATGTAAAGCTGCAAGCTGTGAGCCCAAGGGGCTTCTGCATACCAGACTGTCACTAAGTGTGGATGTGAGAAGTGGGGCTGACATAGATATGGGTGTGACCAACGTGTGAACGTGTTCTGTATGTGCAAGTTTGCATGTTTGGGGTCCTAAAACCCTAGCTGAACAATTTGCAATCAGCGCAAATGCCTGCAGTGGTCTTACGTGCATCAACAAAAATGGAAAATCATTTAAGGTTTGTTTCTAGCTTCTATAAAACTATTGGTCTAAACTGATGTGAAAATAGTGTGACTTCAGCTAATGCTGTCCACATGCCACTGCATAGGTAAAATTAACTTGTCAAGGGTTGGCTAAAAAGCATATGTCTATGCATGTTTGGACACTTAGAACCCCTCCACCACATGCCAGCTGGAGATAAGGTTGCAGGCGTGGTCTGTGTAACATTAGCTCAAAGCGCTGATTGAGATACTCCATTTTAATCGGGTGGACAGTGCAGCTCAACAATAAGAGCGATACCAGCAGTGTGCACTGTGGAGCACTTCAGGTTTTGGTATTAAAGGAAGAGGGAGAAACAATGCATGATGTTTCCTTGTCACACAGACCATGCGCCATCATGCAGTGTGCGATAAGGGCGATAACAACCTCCCGCCATGCTGTGCTATTCTAAGAAAAGTGGGGCTCTGCAAAAACAGGATATCCCCCTTTGTTTTGTTGGTGTTGTTTTAAGCAGCTTAAAAGTCTCATTAGGATTTTTTTTCCAGGTATTTGCTCTTCTTATATTAAAAAGAGGCTACCCTTCTAGTCCTGTTTCTGGTTGTTCACTGTTTGTTCACTCTTCTATGTTAGGAAGGTCATTAGGTCAGGAGGGCAGTTAAAGGTAGCTCTGTGTACACAGATCCCCAGGCATCCTCCTTCAGTTCTTATTAAATCCATGAAACCCCAGTAAACTAATACTTTTTTTAAAGCAAGAAAAAATGAAGTTTTATTAGAATTTGTACTTTACAGAAGGAGTTATCAGATCCATGGAAATTTAAGCCAAACCCAACAACCCCTTAAAATGAGACAAGATTCTAAGGTAATACAAAATCAAGTGCAGTTCTGCATAAAGCACTTAGTCAATTCTTGCTATTCAGCACTAAGTGGGTTTCATATAACCGATTCCCCATGAATTACACTCAGATAACAGCAGTAGAAAACTCATTCATGACAGCAATGACAAAGAAGTAATATTTATATTACTTGGTTCCTACCTTTCCCCTCTTTAAAAGCCCCCCTGGCTATTGCCTATACATAAAATCAATCAATGTATATAAACAGTAACAAACAGCCTTTCTTTAAAACCAACCATTGCTTCAGGCAAGTAGAAGGAACCTCTTTCTTTAGAGGATGGAGAAGGGACCAGTAAGAACAATAAGGATTGAAATGTTTAAGATCAGTGTTTAAAATTCCAGTGTTAACTTGTATTAAGATCAACCCAGTTTAAGGCTACTACTACAATTAGCCCAGTATTATAATCCTCCTTACCTTGATTCTACATTTAGTTGGAATTTAGGAACAACAATTAACAGAATAACAACTCAGAAAATGATTTTGATTATGTTATTATGACATTGGCCAAAAAGGAGAAATTCCTTTTACAAATTAAAACAAATAAACTTAACAATCCTAAATCACCATCATTATGCTTGTGTATGATAACTTTAATGAGACATAAAGTACTTTGATGCAAAAAAAACCCAGAAATTATATAGAGCCCATCTATTCCGAGAGGTCACTAACCTCTGGTATTGCGAGGTGTTAATATTCTACATCGTTACCGCAAATTAATCATTTTCTTCCTGCTCTTCTTTTATCATAACTCTCCTCCTCCATCTTCTTTATCCGCAAGAATTTAAAGCTATCGGCCAACAAGTCAGCAGGGCTGCTGCCAGAAACACTCCCTCCCTGCAATAAATTAGCCTGCTCTCTTTAATACACAACGACAACACTGAAGTGATTTTTCTTGTGCTGTGTTTCTCATCTCAGGTTACACTTAATGCAATCAAAAGGAAGAGAAAAATTCTGCCTGGCATTTTGGCAAGGAGGGAAAAACACAGCTGGCGTTGGCTAATGTCAAACAGCGGTTTATGTTTCTTTATTTTTGTTCACACTGATATCATAAATTGGCACAGTCTCATCATTTGAGATGATTAGACATAAAATAGATCATTAACACAGGTTTGGTGGCAGTACAGTTGGAAACCTGTTTTTACTTGTAGAAAAAGCACAAAGAAGTGGAAGAAAGTTAAAATACTTTTAGGGTGTGGCATGTATTAAGCTGCTGGTTTCTACAAATACTTTTGTGCCTTTTTTGTTAAAAAAAAACACTCAGAGAAAGTGACCTTTTGTTTGCTAACCTCACTGTTTTGAAGAAAATCCTGATATTCAAGCTCAGCATTTTCATTATTGTTGCTTTTTGAAGGCATTTACTGGATTTTAAAGTAAAAGTCACCCACATATTCAAACCAACACAAGCAAAGTGGCTTGTGTCAATAAAACCTGAATGTGAGCTGACTGCACTGGGTCTAAACAGAAAAGGGTATCCCACTGGACTTTGCTCTGTTTACTTTCAGATTTAGAGACAATGTTGTGAGGGTTTATGTGTCAGGACAGTAACAGAGTTAGATAAGAGCTGTCTGGAAAGTCCCCTCTATCCCCATGACTGTCTGAGCTTATCTAGAAATTTCTTAGGAAAGTCAAGGCACACAAAAAATGCCCCCATGTTATGATCATCTTTTGAGGGAAATAAAATACATACTAACTGCTGCTTCCTTGTCAAGTATAACTCTAAGCAAATGAGTTCATAAGAAGAAAATATAGTGGTCATCTGCAAAGTATGGCTGAATAGCTTTCAGAACAAATGTTTGCTTGTTGCTTCATTTTGTTTAGATTAACATTAAAGAGTGTTTTGGAGTAACAAATACACCCAAAACAAAACAGAAAAGAAACCCAGAAAACTAAAAACACTAGACATTATTAAAATTTAAACAATAACCTCCTTTATCCTTTCTGAGTTTGAGGAAAAACTGTGTTTCAGATAAAGAAATCAAGGGAACAGTATTAACATGTCCTAAGGTTGGGGACAAAAAAAAAATCAACATTATTAGAGGGTTCATTAAAAAAGGCAAACTAACTGAGTACCATATGATGCTGCTATGCATTTTAAATTGAGTTGGCTGTATCTCTGTGGTTAACCATGGCTTGGCTTGTTGCACAACATTTCCTTCCAAATGATCAAGTATGGTTTCTTCAGAAAAACTGATAAATAAACACGTATATATATATATAGTATGTGTCGTCTCAGTACACTGCTACAGTATGTAAATCGCTCTGCGTCTTTAAATGAGAAGTGTTAGGGCCTCACTTATTAACACATTCCTTTATTCATACATTTAAACCCAGATAAACAGCTGTATTCCACACAAAGATACACATTTAGGCTCATACAGTGCAACATTGGGATGTTTTGCACACCTTTTCAGAGAAGAGTAAGTTGAGTGAAAAGCAAGTCACTTCTGACTTTTATAGGTCCAATAACACTTCCAATCATGTGCTGAGATTGTTTCTTCTCTTCTGGTCTTGATCTGAACTTTCAGTTCTAATATGTTATGCAGCATCCTTTGGATTTGAGTGTTTTCATTGGTGGACACTGTCCTTGTGGCCACAAAAATCTCTGACAGAAGAAATGTATGTAACCCAGGCTTCCCTGTACAGCAAACAGAAGAGTAGACCTGGATAAATTAGACCTGTTATTCTGACACAGTGTTCATCTTATACCATTTATGCTGGCGTTTAAAAAAAACACACAAGCGAAAACACAGGTACTATCTTTATATTTGATCTGGTACTTTTAATTTTCTCCCTGCTCAAATAGTGCGTCTGTGTTAGGATAAAGGATGTGGAATTCAATATAAGGCAGATATGGATAAATTGAAAGGGGATTAATAGCCTTCATAGACTAATTTTTAGGGGAACTATACTTTTGTTCAAATATTTTATTTGATATTTTTATTTTGAAAAAAAAAAGACTTGGATCGTGTAACAAATAAAAGAAATTTCAAGATAAAATATTTTTGTAGGCAAACATTTCTTTTATTTGCTATTCTTTTGCTGCCTGCGTCATTAAAATTGTTAATGTGAAACATGGGTCTATGGTCTCTCCTTTGCAGCTTTTAAATGGCACTAATTAAAGCAGATTACATCTAATATGCTTTGTAAAACATATACATTCCCAGTCTTTCCTTAAATCATTATCTCAATGTGCAGCTTTAAAGTAGATGGCTATATGCTGCTTATTAAGAAATGAGTAACACACACACTAGTTAAACATTTTAAAATAGCATGATATCCTTTCACTTTCTAGGATTATCAGGGTCTCCTACTTGAAGTTCTTCATTACCTTCAACACATCTTTTACACGTCTATTACTGTAGAATTACACTGAAGAACTGGCAGCAAGGTTGCCATTATATTACTATAACATTCTATATTAAGTTAACATTTTATTTAGCTATCATTAGAATTTACAACTTTTTATTGTGACTGAAAAACGCACCATTCACTGTTTTTAAGATTACTTTCACAGTACATTTTCAAAATCTAAAAGCTACTACAAAATGTGCTTTCTGAATTTTAGAACAGATCAACATGTGGCTGCAGCTGGAAAAAAACACAACTTCTTTATGCAAAAAGCACATCCTCGCTTAATAATAAAAGTAGTAGTAGTAATAATAATATTAATAATATAATAAAATATTAATAAGACCATCAAGGCATGTCAGCAAGTAACATTCAAACAGTTGTGTGTGTTGAGAAACAAGACAAATAACTTGAATATCAGGAATTCAGACTTTTAACTCTACAGGAGAGAGAGAAACAGTGAGAATATGAGGGAGAGTTAAAGTAATGAGACAAGCTGGTGTCTGATGTGTGTGTGATGATACTGAATAACTCACCATTTTAAATTAAGCTCCATTGAAAGTTCATCAGAATGAGGAGAGCAGCAAATCGATCTTCCCACCTGTAGCGTCAGTTCAGAGAGTTACAGTACTACAAGATACTGTCATTTATTTGTTTATAATGAACTATTAGCAATTAAATGCTGCTTTAACACTATAGCCCTGGTAAAAAGAACATTAGATACCCCAAATTTCAGATTTTTGTTATAAAAATTAACAGGCCAATACTGATGGAATTCTGCTGTAAATTAAGAGCAATTGCTGAAAACTTTTACTGAAAAGGTTAAACTATTTATCCATCCACAGCCCAGTGACTGCATTTCCAATAATTTGGATGCTTGTAGATTTAAATTAATCATTTTAAAAAGTTGTTGAAAAACCAATTAAGCACAACATTTAGCTTTTACACATTAATCTACAATGATCCAAGATAGATTGAAACATCCTTTATTAAAAAAAAAACATCTGTAACAATTTAGTAAAAGGTGTGTGGGGTAAAAAAGAAAAAAAGAATTGATCACACTGAAAATAGCCTTTTAAACCCAGAATCAAACTTGATGAACAAACAAACCCTGTTTTTTTTTCAGATATGGCAGCTGGAGATCATCACTTATGTTTATGTTTGTGCTCGGCTTGCTGGCCCCCTTGGCCTTTTGTACACGACTGTGAGGGAGGAGGGGAAGGAGGAAGAGACTTCCCTGAACTGCTGAACAACCAGAAGTTTAATGTTCTTCACACAAAATAAATCCTGAGGCGTAAGGCATAAGACCCCCCCCACACACACACACCTCAGCAGTCAGTGCTGCTTTTTGCAGTGATGCAAAATCTCTTCAGGAATATTCCCTCAACCTTTTCACAATGGTTTTCTTTTTGCTGCTTTTCCACAAAGACCCCATTTTTAGACAACACGACTAATACTTTTAAAGGTGATTTATTCCTCTATATGAATAACTAATCATTACAGCTCCTCCAAAGATACCTTAGGCCTCTCTCCTGTTTCTTGTCTACTTCGGTAACAGAGCATCTTTTATAATATCACTTATACAGAGTTAAAATTACACACAGATGGACTCTATTTGACTAATTAGTCTATTTCTAGATAGAATTTCAGCCCATAAGGAGATGGTTCCACATTTCTGGCTTGACTGAAAACCACCATTATTTTCCACTGCAGAGTTAAGCCAAAATATGTGTTAATGTGGTTCATAGAATTCACATAAAATATGTTGAAGTCCTGTGACAAAAAACAACAACTAAGGGGAACAACAAGCAAAGTGTGAATGATAAAAGAGGGCATGTGGGTGTAGGTTTCTACCCATGCATCACCTTTGAGCTAATTCCATTAGATATTGATTACATATTAATGACTGCATCAGAATCTGATCTATTTT
Source organism: Jordanella pulchra (assembly GCA_034780135.1). Classification (NCBI taxonomy): domain Eukaryota; kingdom Metazoa; phylum Chordata; class Actinopteri; order Cyprinodontiformes; family Cyprinodontidae; genus Jordanella; species Jordanella pulchra. The sequence continues at coordinate 7,791 of JAUZNJ010036539.1, forward strand.
AACCATCTAAGCTCATTTAAGAGGAGGGTAGAAACATGCAAGCAAAACCAGTGTCTAGACTGATCTATATGTGTGTGTGTGAAAATAAACAAGTTGTCTTCAAACATGTGCACCAGCAGTGAATTAATATATGTGCATATCCCTTTAGATGCTCTGCTTTGAAACCACAACATTATCTGCACTAGTCAGTGTCTGACACGAGGTTTTCTCTGTCTGTAAAATGGTGGGAAAGTGTCTGAAGGGAAGCAATTCACACACAGTTTTGAGATACAGCATCATATCCTTTACAAAAGAGAAATGTCTCAAATATTCTAAGACATAGAAACCAATATTAAAACCATGGTTAAAAAAAAGCACTGATTAGTTTCAAACATTTTATAGAACTGCTTTACAAATACAACCTTAATCCCAATCTAAACCAAAAGACTGACCCTTTAAAGTTATTACTCAGAGTTTTAAAATTAGTTCTTTTTTTCCATTCAATTCCACTCTGTAAAGAAAAATGCAGTTATTTTTTTCCACTTTGTCCTGGTAACAAAAACTCTAGTAATGAATCATAAACAAGAAGTTTAAGCCACAAGCACTTGCTTTATTATATAATGCAATAAAACAAATAACTCAACCTATCAGTTAAAAGATGTCTTGTGCAGACTGTGTAATGGTCTTAAAAAATGACCATCATGGTAAAATATCCTTCATTGTGACTAAACTGAAATGATTTAGTTAAGAAGAAAAGGGCAAAAACGACTCCCCAGTGATACAAAACCTGTTACCTTTTTAAACTGGTTTGAGAAGCTTTTTTTTCCTCTCAATATATTATTATTCATAGTAACATGTGGCCCTTTTGGCCCGTGGCATGTGGTAACCCTAAATTAGCCTTATGTACCGTAAATAAAGGAGAGATAAAACACTTGTTTTCATGTTTCCAAGATCTTATTCTACGTATTTTAAAGTAAACTTTTTCAATATACTTTGAAGACATTTGTTAATGGTATCATATGCTATTGAAATGACGCATCCAAAGTGAGTTAGTGGTTGTAAAAAACTGGACAAAATCAGAGACAGTTTCTAGTTTTTATGTTAATCTCTCATGTGCTGTTTAGGCACATAGATGGGAAATTATTATTTTTTTTAAACAATAGTAAATTTAATGTAACTCATGATGCTGGTTATGCATCTCAGTTTTTTTGTCACATTATGAACAACATTTCTTCAAATGTCACATGAAATGCTAAACTGAGTTTATCTGAGGAAGTCCAACACATGATCAACCTGCCACAGCTTCCTTCCTCACCTTCATTCAGCTCAGTCATGTTGCCTTCTCCTTTCATACTGATACCACCCCCTCCATCCTCCAGCTGGGTTTTAGTTCCTGTAATATGATAAAAGCCCCCAGGCAAAAAGTGTTTGTGTGTGTGAAGTGTGTACAATAACTCTTAAGGTGACAACAGGAGGCTCTCATCTTTGCCTCTTTATGCACCTTCTGTCCCCTGTTGGAGTTACAACTTTAACATCTTTTCAACTTTGTTTTATGTGAAATCTAATGTCATGTGTATGCAAAAAGGCAGACACTAAAATCTGTCTCTCTGCTTGGCTCTGTTGTATAATATCATCGTCATGCAAAGGATTATAAATATCTGGCTCTGTTATCTAAAATGATGTCACGGAAAAATTTTGAAGGTAATGCCCTGACTGGATCACAGTCTAAAGAGTTTGACACTGTAACTTGCTACTGCAAGCAAAACTTCAACCTGTCTGACTACTTTTTTTTTTTTTTAAGATGCAGCTTTTTTAATCAAAAAAAATTTCAAAAGCCATAAAAAAATAAAAGTTGCCACCGTATCTGTGTGCCAGATCTAAACTCTAAAGCTTGGTGAGAATTTTAGTCCTGTAAACTCTGCTGATTGAGATGGAAAACCAGTATGCCCGAAGGGTGTTTGAGTGTCTCCACATGCCACTCCTAAAGATGAGCTGATAGAGTTGAGAAATAAGCGTCTCGTAGCGTTTAGTTTACTAAAACGTTACTCTGTGCAAGAATAAGTGCTAAGGTGTTGTTTTTTCAAGAAATGTTCAAATCTCTTGAACGTTTCCCCATTCTGTGACATTGCTACCGCAAACACCTTCAATGTGACAAACGTACAGTTGCATATAATAATGAAGTGTGAAAAACATGAGAGTTTGCTTTTTTTTCTAAATGTTTTGCCAATAAAAATACTGATCATTCTAAGTGTAATCATGTACCACCATTTACCTTCAGAAGTCACAAAAAGTCTAGATTGTTGTTAGCCACAAGTCAGAAGGTGCTCTGATCAAAGAAAACCCACATTAAACAAAACACCTTGTTTTCCACTGTGAGGCATAACGATGGCAGCATCATGCTGTAGTAATGTTGTTCTCCACCATAGAATCAGAGGTGATGGGAAGATGGATGGAGCTGATTTTGACACTGAAATTCTTAAAATTAACTCTGAAAAGTTTGACACTGGCTATAGAGTAAATTTTACACCAATTTGAAGTGGGATCAAATGTTATCTGAAACAGAACTCTATCCAACTGTGTAGGTGTTAAAGTAACACTTGGTATTTTACTGTCTATGACCTTTGTTAGAAGGCCCGTTTTCCAAAGAAAATATAACTACACAAGGTTATTGTATTTTTATCAACTGAAGGCCTCTTTGTCAATTTGCCACAGTTTGCCGAAACTTAACCACAATCAAGACTTACTGTGTGAACCACAGCAAGTTATGGTCTGACTTGTTCAAAGTGCAAAAAGGGTTGACTCTTCCTTTCTGAAATAAAATGAGGCCAATGACATGTCATTTCGGCAAAGAGTTTTGACATTAAATCTCAGTCTTTACATTCATATAGTCAAAAAAAATCCAAGACAGTTTTAGCATTGTTCTTACATCACCTTTGTCGATAACGTTACACTGAAAAAAACATATTAAATTAAATTTTTCTTTTGGAATTTAACCAGTTTTCTTACATTAGAAAGTTCTAGTAATTTAGTAGCTGAGACTCTTGTAAAGCACAAAGAGTTAAAGAAAAAGCCAACATTTTTCTTCTATTTACTAGTTTGACAATAAGAACATTAAGAAAGTGCATAGCTACTTTGCATAGTCATCACTACTTTCATAGTACAGTAACCTACTTACTAACTAAGTTACTTTTGGAAGAAGTAACAATAACTATAAGTATTTGCTTTTTCAAGTAACATGTCTAACACAGATGATAACACATATCTTCTAGACTGTTCAGTGGTGCTGTGGAAAGAGAAAAATGCCTTGATAACACACCAATATTCCCTTTCAAGGGATCTAATACTTCAGGTTAAAAAATTATATCACCTGTTTGCACACAGGGGCCCATATCTTACAGACATGCCACAAGATACAGTATGCGATACCACTCTAATGGAGTCAAGGTTTGTTCTTCTCAAATGTCAAAGCAAACCTTTCTTATTCTTTGCAATTCAGTGCAGTTAGGATACACTCCCCTCACTCTGCTGGTTGCTTAAGGTGGCTGTATTTTCTGATTTATTTAGCAAATAATTATTGACCACTTAGGGGCATTGATTGAGTATTGAAAACAGACTAATAGGCATCACATGTCCCTCTGCACACAAAACACAATACATTATAGTCTTGCATAAGAAATATCACATATATATGCAGAAGGATTTAATAATTGCTGACAAATTATCTTTATTTCATTATCTTCATACCTGAACATAATGGGGTTTTTTTCGATCCAAAAATAAAGGTGGCAAGATAAAAACAGCCAGTGATGGTTCCTTTTTGAATGCCCTCGTGTGCAGCGCCTCCCTCTGTGCCTCAGGTATGATCTAAGTTGGACTTTATACCAAAAAAAAAATCAAAATTGTGTTAAAATTTTAAGTTGTATTTTAAAGATATTTGTTTAGTTCCTGAGTTTAACATCTCTGAGTGTCATGATCCGTCTGTCTCAGTGTGATTTTGAAGTTTCCTGTTGTCTCTGTGCTCCCTGTGTCGTCCTGTTCTTCC
>JAUZNJ010036540.1:0-11810 GCA_034780135.1 Jordanella pulchra
GAAACTGATTAACAACCCCCTCTGCTACTTACCCGACCAAATCAATATCCCAAAAGTTTAATTAACTTGATGCTATAATCTGATTACAAAGTGTTCCTTTAATTTTTTTGAGTAGTGTATTTGGAAAAAGCAGTTAAAGTTCTAATTAAAAAGACATACATTGAATATTGTTGTTTTTGGACACAAAATGATTGGAGGTCTCGTAATTTTATATTAAACTAAAAGTTGCATAGATAACTTTGAGAATCAAAAACTGAAGCAAAGTAATGCATTTGCAATGAGCCAAAAATCAGTTGCTGTTTCTAGATGACAGAAATGTCTTGCTCTGTGGAAGACAGGAGAAATACAAAGAAGACTTATATTAATGCAGCTTTCTTTGAAGGAGAAAATAGCTTATATGAGTTATAATGGAACCTTTATTCAGCGCCAACCCACTTATTGTTATTTTTAATCAAAAGCATAGGAGTTTAAGGGTTTGTTACTTCCAAAAACAAAATAGTATCTGATAAAAAGCAGAGGTGGTTAAGAACTAGTTCTGTTGCTCAGTTACAAGTCGCTGAGTAACTTTTTGACAAACTTTGATTACTTTAATTTGTAATGTAGATGGAACCTGGAAAAAAATGCTGTACTACAGCCTACTGTTTACTTTTACTTCAGTGACAAGATTAAAAAGTCTTTCTTTTCCTACTTGATTAAAGTTGCTGGCATCTCTACTCAATGCAAGTAACTTCCCCAAACATAAAAGAAACATGGTTTCAACAAAAATGTGACAAACACAGACAGCCAGGTAATGTTAATGGTAAGATGATTATTGTTGTTTGTACATAACTTTGAGGTTTAAATGTTGTTTTCTGTTTGGTGAGTTTTCTGCTACTAGTGAGGGTGAAGTGATTACAAAATATTATCAATCTAGTAATGAATGTAGTGAATCAATGTGGATGTGGAAAAGAAATATATTTGTAAATGTGTCTTCTTCTTGATTGTATCGTTTATCTTATTTCAATAACAAATTTTTTTCCCCTTGATTTAAGATACCGAATCAGAAGTTATCATTAGTTTGTTAGTATTTGAATGGTATTTTTACCAAATATTTATTTCCTTTTGCTTAAATAATTGCTTAGATGGCTATTAGTTTCTCTGCATGTGGTTGTGACTGTATTTTATTTTAAAAATGTCACAATAAAATCTAAAGTCCATATCTTCCATCCCTCAGACAGTCAATTCAAGACAAGAATTAAAAAATTACAAATTAAAATTAATTTTTTTTTAACTTAATATCTCTATTCTGAGGGTGCTTGGGCTATTGGAGAAAATAAACGGGTAGACATTTCTGCTTCCATGTGCTTGTTTATTTATCCTAACTAGACTGAATACAAAAACAAGCAACATTTATCAGATTGTTGTTTGTAAGACATTAATAGATTAAATCAAACTTTATTTATAAACAGCTTTTCCTGCATGCAGCAACGCAAGGTAAAAACTGTTTAAAAACAAGTCACCACATAAAATATATACCTAGATAGGAGAACAATGTATCTTTTTCCTCTTCCTTTCCAGCTATAATGTCTTTATGTTGGTTTATCTTAGAAAATTCAAGTAAAACACAGTAAAGTCAGTAGCTGAAACTTGACAAATGTGGAGAACTAAAACAGGTACGAGTGATTTAGCAAGGCATGGACGTTGCTCTCAATCTTATAACACTGATTTGGGCAGACATCCAGTTATGTAATTGTTTTGATGATATAGACATGAAACATGGAGTGTCTCTTCCCTGAGCAGAATCATTTTAAATTCTCCAATCTGTTCGGTTTGGACCCATTTGTAACTCGAAATGGAGAAAAAAAAAAAAAAAACTTTGCATGCGGCACCATTTTTCTCCTGTTGAGACAGCAATGTAAGCTCTGCAGGCCTTGTGCCAGCATGGCCACCTGCGCTCAGAGTGCATGTCCTTGATGCATTGGACTCCAGCTGGTGGACACAGCGGATAAAGGATGATTCTGGGGTCCGTCGCTGAGAGCTTATTCATCCTCCATCGGCAGTAGTAGTGCCGGTGGTGTGGGTGGGGGTTATGCATCGTCTTAAATAATTAAGTAACAAGTGTCCGGACCCTCTGCCTCATCATCATGCCTAACATCTGCGCTCTGAGCACTCCAAGTCTGTCACGGCGCAGCTCGGCTCTGTTCTTTGTGGCAGGCCGCAGTGGTAGAAAGTTGTGATTGTTTCGGCATCAATCCAGTCCGTCAGAACCTCCATCTGTGATTTAATAGCTGCATTCCCAAAACATATCCATCTTATCCTCATCAGCACTTTATTTGTAGCAGTAGAGATGCATTATTAAAGGTAAAATGTTCCTTTTCAAGGGAGCCGTGGGAAGTTTCTTCATTTTGTCAAACTAAATGAGTTTACTGTCCATTTTCACAACAATCTTTCAAAGAATTCAGTCCTAAACTTGATTGTTTCAATAAAATCAAACCCCCTCTTCAGAAAATCTGATGATGTGTTAAATATATTCAGTTATATTTGTTCAGATTGTGCCGTCCCTCCTTGTTTTTTTCGCTTTTTGACGTTATTTATCAGCCGCCTTATCTTCCCAACTGCCTCTTCCTTCCCTCCACTCTTCTGTTTTCGTCCTTATCTGTCTATCTGGTTTCCCCCTGCAGGTATTCTTTTTATTAGGCAACTGCAGCTGAAGTGGGGACAGGTTGAGAACCCCCTCCAAAAACAACATTCTCTAAACAAAGTAAGCATTGATAAGCAACTTAATTAATTTTTCTTTGTTTGATGATTCAACTCTATTATGAAATTAGTTTTTTTTTTCCTGTGCAGCAGCCCTCGCTGGTTCATTAATTTTGTGGTTGGAAATGTATAAATTAGATTATTCAGACCATGACGACACACAAAGTAGATTACAGAAAATTGGATTCCTATTGTGTTGATTTGTAATTTAGAAGTGGTCGATAGTTTTCTTCTTGCTCCTACTAGCTGCTTTTTTATTTGTTTGTGATTTCAGGCTCCTAAATTAGTTATGGTAGTGATTGGGGATCGTCCTCTGACAAGGTGCCAGGGTTGTTTTAGATAAAGATTAAAGAGAAAACATTTTTTTAAAAATCTCTTTGCCATCTAGTCTTGTTTGGGCTATATGTGACATTGGAAAAGTGTCGGAGTAAAAGTAGAAGGTTCATTGTGATGAGATGTTAACATTAGAGATGCTTTGACTCTAGTTTTTTAGCCCAGTTCCAGTTTTTATAGTTATGTATCGAATAATTTGGCAACTCATTAGAAGTCAGTGATTTTTTTTTGTTTACTTTCTTTAACTTTTCGATCAGTAGATAAACAATCAGATCAATGATTTTTTGAAACAAAGAAAATATCTGGAGATCAAGAGAAAGATTGGAAAAAAGAGGTCTAGATGGGTGGAAGAATAAGAGAGATTGGGTGAATTAGATGGCGACAACAAAAAACAGCAGAGTAAGAGAGTTTGACAGATATGGTTGGCTGGGTAATATTTGTGTTTAAAGACTTGTCTTGGGAGTCCCTACATGCTGGCTAATTAATTCAGGCTTTGTGGTGTTGGAGAGCAACAATAGTGACATTAGGAAAAAAAAATTTGAAAGGGAATAGGAAAGAGAGTTACAGAAGTTAATGCAACAGCATGGGGGTGGGGGGCATGTTTCTGCTTATTTATCCCCAAATAATACCTTCTGAAATCCCATTGCAGTCAAGGGTGATGAGGAAGGAGGAAAAAATGTGGCTGTCACTGGTTTCACTCTGGACTTCTGTTCAAAGTTTAGGCACATTTTCAGTCTTATGTTTTTATCCATCCAATCATTTGGGGCTTTTAATGATTTCTTTAAATAGTTCCATTTGAGGAAGATACTATGGAGGAAACAAACATCTTTGGTGATCTGTGAACAGAAACATTATGTCCAATCCAGTCCACACAATCTCAACATTTTACATGCAGGGTTAAATTTAATCATACTATACAACTAATTGGTCTAATAACCCTCAGTATTTACACCTTGACTACATTTTTATTTTTGTAGCCATTAAACCCAACTGACTTTTAAATAAAGCCCATAAATTTTGAATGGAGTCAAGGTTAGGACTTTAGGAAAACCATTCTAGGATGGCATTCATTGGATGAGGATGGTTAAAACTTTGATACATTCCTTCTCCACAAGTACCTATAGTCTTACTTTATGATAAGGCTATTTGGTTACAAACGCTGTTATACAAACACTTTACTTTAAAATCAGTAGATTGTACTTAGGCTTGAAATGATCACCTTTACTCCTGTAAGCATACCTCCAGCTATTATGGTAAAAAATATCTTTTTCTAATCTGAGCCTGGAAACTTTAACCTGTCACTAATGAATAATGTATTAAGTGATTAATTGGATTCATTTCAATTAATGAAATAATTATCAACTAATTTGGTAACTGAATCAAATAATTCAAATAAAGAGCATTACCTATAGTAATGGTACAAAGACTCTAAAACATGTTATTTGCTGAAAGAGTAACCTGCCTACAGAATTAATAAAAACAACTACAAAAATATAAACATTTTCTATTTAAAGTGAGAAATCTTTTTTTTTTATCTATCATTGAATGTATATGCTTTCTTGCTATAAGTTTATAGCAAGAAATTTTGGTTTTATTCCTAACCACTTTGTCCTTCTTTTCTCACACCAGAAGACAGAGAAGATGGACGTTTTTTTGAGCTAATTCCTTTTAAGATTTGTAAGGGTTACTGAGGTTTGCAAGGGTTTATTAATTATTATGTGCAATTTAGTAAGGGTACCTTTTTGTATCTGTACAAGTGAAATTAGGTTACTTCATAAATCACACCATGATGGCAAAATGCAATCAGTAGGACGCACAGTGTAGAATTTGCCCTTGGGATGTTGCAAAATCTATTTTAATTCTTTTGTTTTGGTTGTAAAATGTGCAGCCTAGTTCTGGTTCTCCAATGGAGCAATGCAACATTACAAATGGCGTAAAATGATATTAAAAATACATGTAGATACCAGGCTTGTTTAGTTTTGGGAATTTACCATTCTGAGAACTTCTTCCAACTTTGTCTATCTATCTTTGTTCAGCTCTAACCTATGTGCAGACACATTTTATTCTTCGAAAAGGTAAACAAAACTTATTTGCTTAGTTAAAACACATGTTTTTATTGTTGAAGCATAGATTTTTATTTTTTTAACTAAAAAGTTAAAATATTTTTTAAACCTAATCCTTTTTAAGTGTTTCAATCTATGCATGTCACCTTGGGTACTCTTTGTCTGTAAATCAGAACAATAATCAACAATACGAACAAAACATGAAGCTGCACACTCCTTTTAATCAAAGTCTTTAATCATAAGTTCTCAGACAGTCTCACTTTTCTTTGTGGACCTCTTTTCTCTGTTGTATTGTGTACTGAGACTGGAGATTTTTCCAAAAGATTAATCAGTAATGAGTCATCATTCTGTTGTTGCCAAAGCCAGACTAAAGTGTCGTTCACAAAGGCCCAAATGGTCATAATTTCATGGACCTATATACACACACATGCACACACTCCAATGGCTTTGAAAGTGTTTTGAGGTTATTACAACAGTAATTCCACTGCTCTAACCCCTCTTAAACTGACAGCTGTCAGGGGGTGGGGGTTAGAGAGGCCAAATGGGACATGTCGGACAATGAACAGTACACAGTGGCCTTCTAGGGTCTTTAACAGCCTTTGCAAGCCTCTCAGACTCAGCAGCTTTGGGAGGGGTTTGCATTGTTTAATTGGTAGTAAATAATCGATAATTCATGCTCTGTGTCTCTGTATAAGGCCCGCATGTATTCTTAGGTATGTCATGTCCTTTTTTAGTTTTTTTCTTTATCACCCACAACTTTCAATGCTTGATGATTGTCTTAAAAATGTTTTGTTTCCCTGTTGAAACTTCTCTATGTTTAGGGCTGTGGGAGAGAGAGTTGAGCGAGGAAAGCACTGATCGCCGCGCATTCTTGGGGAAAAAATACACCAAAGTGATTATGATGCACAGAGCAGGTAAGGAAAATAAAAAACATTCAGTCGGCTGGTTTTTGATGGTAAATAACTGCAACTAAAGGGGATTCAGCTTCTGTAAGGTCCAATCTTCTTCCCAGCCATTTATCACTGTGCACCTTATGATTTATTAAGCAGGCTCTTTATATTTTATGGATTGTCTTCAAACAACAACAAGGCAGAGTGAGTTTGTGCCATTAAACGCAGTAAAGGATGTCAGAAAGATGCATTGGGCTCATTTTAATGCTATTTTTACAATGTCTTTTTCAATTTGGTAGAGCTTATTTTACTTTATGCCTCATACAAACGTCTTGCTTCCTGTTTGAGTTCGACTGAGTTGAACAGTAAGAGCTCAAGTGGCTCCAAATCATTGCACTGCAAAGAAAATACACGTCAGCTGGGGGCTTCAGCATCGAAGCAGTAAAATATAAAAATGCTCTTGTCCTTAATACTGTGATCTTTCTTTGCCCCACCTGAAGGTCTGTACCGGTTCCATGAAGATGTTGACAACATGGTGCAGATTCTGGAGGCACCTCTGTGGGGAGGCAAAGCCAGCCTTGTGCTCCTGCTGCCCTTTCATGTGGAAAATCTGGCCAGGCTGGACAAGCTGCTGACCCCGGAGCTGCTGTCAAAGTGGCTAGAGAGGACAGCCAATACCAGCGTGGCAATTTCACTGCCAAAGGCAAACATCACCAGCACACTCAGTCTACAGGTTGGTGCAGTGTGGTACTAGTGGGTGAGATTGTGCTGCTACAGCATGTTGTGGCTGCCCACATAATAAACTGCATGAAATAGCCGGAATAAAAGGACTTATGTGAGGGTTTTGTTGGTGCTGCGGATCCATGTTGTTGGGTTGGGTGTTGCTGAAGTATTTTTTCCATATACCCCGTGGGCAGCCACAATGTGCTGTAGCCGCACAAGCTCACCAACTAGAACGTGTCGAGCTACCCAGCAGAATACTGTCATTCTATTGGCTGGAAGGTTGCTTGGCAATGGTAACACTCGTTTTTTAAGCGAGCAGAATATGTTTCGAGCAAGCAGAGAGGTTTGCAAGCGCAAGTCTGATCCGTAAGCGAGAGAGAAGTTTTGTAAACAAGCGGAAAGATTTGAGAGAGAAAAGAGGAATTTTCGAAATGTTTTGAACGCAAGGAGGTAAAATCCTGCTTGCAAATCGTGTATGTGGGCTCTTGATTTATAGCAGTAAAAATCCATCCCTTTTCCAATCCTTTGTTTCCCCATCCACTGTTGCTTGACCAAAATCATCAGTTTCAATTTGTATCTCTATGAATTTAGCTTGAGCTAATGGTAACAAAGAGATGCTGAGTAAACAAAAGATGGACCACAAGGTTAGTTGGACCAGACATGTATGGATGACATGGTAGTAAAACCCTTTTCTCCCCTGAGGTTGGGCATGCTGACGGAAAGCGATTACCATGTCCTCCTCGTGTGCTGCCTGTACCCTCATCACGGCCTAATGAAATCTGCTCTGCCCTCGTTTCCAGTTTGACAAACATCTCTGTAGAGCTACGCTGCCATGTTACTCTGCTGGCCGTGCCCTGAAGAACAAGCTTTTGACATTAACATTGTCAGGACGCTCCAGGGGAGGAGGAAGCTGTAATTTAGTGCCGAAGCCTGAAACAACTCCTTTTGACACGGCTGCGGCCCTGCTTGAGGAAAAAAAAAATGATGTTGCACAAATCTTAATTTGTTCCGTGGAAGAGTTTGTCAGGCTGATGAAGGAAAAAAAAAAAAAGAGAAGCTGTATCTCTGAAAGCTGCAAGTGGCTCTACAATGTGTTGGTTATGTAATTGTATTAATCCTCTGATTATCTGAGTCATCAAAGGCCAGTCGTGTTTAGGCAATCATGATAAAAAGATTAAGGTAGGTTAGCTGTATCCAGGTATAGCAAGGTTAAAAAAAAAACTCTGTTCCGGAGAAAAGATCTACCTGTTCTGTGAACTGCTGGTGGGCTACCTGAGAAAATACGACTCCCCGATTTCCCTTAATAATAAAAAGAAAAACATTTTTGCTATTAGCAGTTGGGGAAATACAGATGGTCATTTTGGAAGCTTAAGGAGTGCGTCCAATCACTAACAATAAAGGTAATGCAGCGTTAATACTACAGCTACAGTAACAAGCATTTAGGCAAAATAATTAACAAACTAATATCAAATTATTACATTAGGGTTGTAAATTGTGATATTGTTACATTAGATCTTTCTATTGGACACCTGATATCTTTAAAGTGAAATCTGTCACATCAGCTTTTTTTACGAGATCATGATATGAGTACTGATTTTTTAGCTTTTCCAATAAGGCATTCAAACAATTTATCTTGCTATAAATGTATATATATAATATGCGTGCGTATACAGACAGATTTCTATGTTTGTATACAACATAACTAAAGAATAAAAACGGATCCGAAGAGAATTCATACATCAATCTGTCTGTCTTTCTATGCTTTCTGTCTATTTTTTTTATTCTATTGTGTTTTGTTTTGTTCTTAAAGATAGTAGTAGGATTAGGACTGCCTAGCCTTGTACTTAGACACATTGCTACATGAGCGGTCCTTCTAGTTTTATTTTGCTGTTATTAATAATTTTTTTTAAATAAAACATTGATATGATGTTTTTACCTTTGGTGCTACTATCATCATATCATAAGACCATGGTTTGCATAAAGCTTTTATAGTTGTCTGTCAGAGTCTCATATCAGCCAATGACTAATTGTCGTGTGAAAAAAAGTATTAGGCATCTAGTTAAATATGGGAGATCGATGGATATTCACTCAGTCGGCATTTATTTATTTCTTTGCAAACAACAACACAGAAATCATAGCATGATGTTCAGCTCTGCTCTGATCTGAAACAGTTTCTGCACCCCCACTTAAAATCTGAAGGTTTTTCAGAATCAAAACACAACAAAGACAGAGAAGAGACAAGTGAAAATGTTATTTGAATAGAACTGGCTTGTTATGGGTAGGATTATTTCTTGTCCTAAAACAACATTTCCCAACCAGACACTGTGTGGCCTTTAAAGTAAGTAATTGGAATAAATCAAGATATGTAATAGGGAATAATAGGAGTTGGATTTATCCCACAACAGTAATATAGACTGAGATATTCTTAGCACATAGGTAATCATCTTATTTTTCTATTTGGTTTTTACTTAAATTTACTTGATTTTATTTGCTGTTTTGTTATGTTATCACATGAGAAATGCTAATCAGGCTGAACCCACTCAGTCCTCCGGCCAGTAACAACTCCCCTTGTCTTCAACAACTATTCTTCCAACAAGGTCTGGCAAATAATTTTTTTTATCATCATGGGTTAATACTGTTCACCAATCATCTGTCAGAACTTAGATTGGCCATAGATTTAAGAAAAGAGAAAGGCATCTGGACAAACATATGATGATTGTTTTGTCTGTGTCCTAGTATTAACTGAGCAAATAAAATACCCCTTTTTGAGTCAAGTTGAGCAGATTTTCCACATCTAGATGCACCTATTTCCTGCTTTGCTCATGTCCTATCAGTCCCAAGGATCTAAATCTTTTCCTCTTTCTGTTGGAGTCACATGTTCCTCTAATATACTATCACCAAGCAAGTGTATCTTAGCCCTGCTGACCTAAATGGAACTGACATTCGGCAGGGAAGTGAGCGAAAGATGTGGAGGAGCGTGGTGGTGGAGGGGGTCAAAGATTGCTTAGGGACAAGGTGGAGAGCGTAACACGGATCTATTAATAGCAGTTGAATTCGGCTCCCTCTTTTTTTCTCTGCGTTTTCCAATTTGTGGTGTTTTCCTCCAAAGAGCACATTACATTGGGGATCTGCAGCCGGAGACAGAGAGCCCTCTTAACAAGAGGTCAGCGATAAGCCAACCTTTTCTCTCAGTGATCCTCTTCTGACCAGGCCACACACACTAATGGCAAATGCTGAAGCTGTATCTCCAATCGGTGACTAAGACATATGAGTGTGCACCATAGAGCTCACTCAATCATGGCTAATGAGGTCAAGGGGGCATCAAATATTTACAAGAGCTCCTTCAGCGTGTACAGTGTCAAAGGGGCAGCTGTTTCGATGCCATGTTGGCAGACCTGCGTCGTATAAATTAACCAGATGTGCTTCATTTGTGTAAACCCTTGCTAAAAGCAAAAGCTCCCTTTTTTCACAATTTTTTGTGCTGATATGGCCTTGCGAAACAAGCTTGTGGTGTGTGTGTATGCGGACGAGTTGAATGAGACACTGAGCATATTGACCGTGCAAAAGAGGTAAAAGCCCATGGAGATAATACACAGTGTAGCTGATGAGATTTAATAAAGGAAGAGAGAGGCTTTCAAGTCTTAAGGGAGCCATAGAAATAGAGCTTTCTGTTTATTTCTTTCTCTGAGCCTGCATCATCAGTAGGTCCATGAAATGAAGCTATGATGATGCCAGATTCACTGCATGCTTTAAGCCACCCACTCTGAATGTTATGGGCAGTCCTGAATTAAGCAGAGCGTGTCTGCATTTGTTGAAGGGGGCCACAGCTTAAAGAAGCATCTCTGGATGGTTAGTGGTAAAACAGAGCAAACCCAAGGTGTGAGCTGTGGAGGCAGTGTGTCGATAGAGACATTTTGACCCCAGGTCTGGTGTTATGATACTTTTCGTAATTGAAGTCAGAATTTTAATACTGGAATGTATCAGACCTCATTTTAACACGTGCATTCTTGTTGTACACCAACACAAATATGTATTGTTTGTATCCATTACAAAGTATGCAGAATAATCAGACAAATTAGTATTTTGATCAATCATCCCTTTTATACATGTTGTCCTACTCTAAGCCGTATAGGCTCGACAGCTTAGTACCAATTAATTAAATCAGGTAATCTGCATCACTGTAATGAGAAGGAATGTAGTCTATCAACATGACATCAACACACCAAGTTGTGCTTAATTATTAGGCAAATAAATTTTCTTTGGCAAAATGGGTCAGAAGAGAGATATGAGATTTTGACGGAAGTCAAAGATTGTGAGATGTCTTGCAGAGGGATGCAGCAGTCTTGAAATTGCCAAGCTTTTGAAGCGTAATCACGGCACAAACAAGTGTTTCACGTCCAATAGCTAACAGTGTCCCAGGATGCGTGTTGGGGAAAAAAGGGGCAAAATAACTGTCCATGAACTGAGGAAAATTAAGCATGAAGCTGCAAGGATCCCATTTTCCATCAGTTTTGCCATATGTCAGAGCTGCAACACTACTGAGTATCACAAAGCTCAAGATGTGCGATATTTAGGGACAGGGCCAAGGTAAGGAAGGCTGAAAAACGAACACCTTTGAACAAGAAACCTAGGAAAAAACGTCAAGACTGGGCCAAGAAATACCTAAAAAATGATTTTTATAAGGTTTTGTAGACTGATGAAATAAGAGTGACTCTTGATGTGCCAGAGGGATGGACCCCAGGCTGGATCAGTAAAGGGCATAAAGCTCCACTACGACTCAGACGCCAGCAAAGTGTAGGTGGAGTACTGGTATGGGCTGGTATCATGAAAGATGAACTTGTGGAATCTTTTTGGGTTGAAGATGAAGTGAAGCTCAACTCCCAGACCTACTGCCAGTTTCTAGAAGACTTCTTCAAGCAGTGATACAGATAGAAGGAGGAGGCGTGGCTTCAATATTTAAGAACACCATGAACTGTAGTAAAATCTCTTTGGGTAATTTTACGTCTTTTGAATATCTTGGAATTGAGGTAAAAGGCCACAAACGAACTTTGATACTAACTTTATA